>MU189947.1:0-21485 GCA_016904865.1 Pissodes strobi | reverse complement strand
TATGTAATAGCAAAAAAAATCTATTAATCGTTACATAATAAAAACTTAACAATAACTAAAACTTATTGAGCAATATTACAATTTGTTTTTAGTTACCAAAGTGATTATTACATATAAAAATAATATATTATGAAGACATGTTTATTTTTTAATAATAAATATCTGTTATTTATTAAAAAGAGAATAATTATATTTAATAAAATTATTATAACTGCCAAACAGCCTGCATTTACAAAAAATACATCTAGGTTTTAAAGAAACAAACGCTTAATAACTAGTACTAATATTTGATGTTAAAAAATCAATATTTGTTTCCAACCGTGGAAACAAATTTTGCACTAACTTTGAACAAATATTTAATAAGCCATATTAAACTAGAAATTTGTTAATAGTTAAGTGTTCTAGTTTATAGTAAACAAACTGTTCTTTCGGTGTATATAGAAAAGGCCGAACTCGCTTCCCTTTTGAAAATAGTTAAGATTAATGTTATTTTGGTTGAGTAGCATGAGTTATTTTTGAAAACAAAATCTGTTATTTTATCATTTGCTTTACTCTAAATAAAAAATTAACATTTTAATGTTTTTCAGGTTAAGCAGGGGTTTCCGAGACATTCCCGGTTTTAGCGGTTTCTCCCGCAGCTGCATTGGTTGCTTGGAAAATGACATTTGTTTATGGTCTGAGTTTATGGCATAATGTAATATAGATGTCTGCATACAAAAATGCATTCGACAGCCCTTCCAAATTGTGAAAGTGATCTATTTGATTGTAAATCTTTGAAGCAAGACGATGGTAGTGCTGCAAGGAGTTTTATATGAAATATTTTTTCTGCGAAAAATAAGACATACATGCAACTGTTTTTTCCTGCAATGAACACGTCTATTACTATGCATGCAAACTTTTTTTGTCCGAACGTGCTCGCAGTTTACTCATGGTGGATGGTGATTATTGTGATTGAAAAAATGCTGCTGGAAGGCTACTTAAACACAAGTTTTCTAAAAACCACTTATACGATGTAACTGGTTTTAAAAGCGCTCTAAAGAAGTGGGGCGTATTGATCAAGAACTGGCACGATAAGCAAAATACTAGCGATTTCTCAGGAGATTGATGTGTGATAGTTTGTATCACTGAAAGAGTTCTAGGGTTTGGAAGTGAAAATGAGATATTGAGATCACCGAGAACTGCTAACTACCTGGGACTACTGCAGCTTATAGCAGAGTATGACAATTTGTTTCGATATTTAGAGGAACACTTCCCTGATGAAACATTTGTAACAATTGTAACATTCATACCTAACTAGTGTCACAAAGTAGCTGAAGATATGCCTCAAGACTTGATCAAGTTTTTGAACGAGAAAGAAATAGACCTTTAAAACTGCAGTGGTCAATCTTAGGATAACGCTTCTTCAATGGGCGGATAGTACAATATCATTCAAGTGTTGTATACATTGAGTTGCCTGGAATCTTATTAAATTGGTCTGAAGCTGAAAAATAAATTCGCAATATGGATGGGTACCTTAGGCTGGGCGTTCTCTCAATCTTGTAGTGCAAGCTGATGCTTAGTGATGTCTGGGTGCTGTAAGTTTTTTGCCTTCTCGAAAAATCTTTATTATTTTACGGCCTCATCTAACATATATAACGTAGTTATGAATTGAAAAATGCCCACGCTGAAAACCCCATTATGGTGCCAAAACGAATAAACAACACGTTGGTCGTGCAGAGCAGATGCTACAAAAGCCCTTTCGCGAGGCTATAGAGAAATAAAAAAAAGCACTTTTTGCAATTTCATAGGACAGAGAAGATTCAGGAAAAGCCGTGTTACTGCTCCAAATTTGCATAACAAGGTGGCAAAGTTAGAAACGGAGCTTTGCATAGTGTTGTGATTGCACAAGGTATGAATATGAAACAGAGTGAAAATGCAAAATAAAGGTGCGTTTATCACCTTCTGACTGTGTCCAAGTGCCAGACATTGAGCTACCCCATCAGAAAAATTTCGAACTCAGAATGTCCTTCTTATCCTAAATCAATTTGAATCATCAGTGAGGCAGAGGATTGAAGCAAACAAAAAATAATTAATACGCATTTTGGATTTCTCAATAAGTTAAGTACATTTGGTAATGAAGATATAGCCGCTGCTGCTCAAAACTTAGTGGAAACATAAAACAAAAACTTAGACGATCAGTTGGGAAATGAACTGATTTAGTTTAAGTTTTATTACCATGAGTTTAAAGAAAATAACGACTAAAATGAAAAGGCCATTAATCGAGGTGGATAAAGACAGTAAAGGCAGTTTTTCTAATACTGAGATTGCCTTAAGAATATACCTGTCCCCTATGATTACAAATAGAGAGAAAGGTCATTTTCAAAATTGAAGTTGACCAAAAGCAGGCTTCGAATCTCCATGTTGAAAGACAGGTAAGACGCTTTAGTTTTACTCAGCATTGAAAGTGATATTTTAGGACAACAAAGTTATCTTATAAGATCTTATAAGTAGTAGTTCATTAACACGAAGTAGATTGTAGATTGTTTCGAAAAGTTCTGTATTTGAAACCATTAAGGCATATTGCCTAAATGATGTTCAGATATTTTAATTGTTCTCATCTCATGAATTCATCAAATTCTGCATCGTACGTAAAATTTCTATAATTTAATGATAAACGCTGAGCGTATTTTCCAAGATAATTGCTGAAAATGCTGTTTTTGTAGATTACTTTAAAAACATATTTTTTCCGTAGAGTCCGCTTCAGGTTCGGCCTAGAGGCGCACAGATCCAAAATAGGGCGTTGGTTCTTTTACTAAAAATTTGAACGGTTACTAAACATATCATCAGTTTATGGACACAAAGTAATATAGATGTCAACATAAAAATGGGCTCCACAGCACTTCAAAATTGTGAAAGTAAATCTTTGAAACAAGATGATGGAAGTGTTCCAAAGAGTTCTACATGAAACTGTCAAACAAGTTTTTTCTGCTAAAATTACGGTAGGTACGGTGAAATCATGAAACGTACATGGCTCTGTTTTTGCATGCAATGAACACGTCTATTGTTATGTATGCAAACTTTTTTTGTCCGAACGCGCTCGCAGTTTACCCATGGTAGTTATTGTGATTGAAAAAATGCTGGGGGGCTTAAACACAAATTTTCTAAAAACCACTGATATGATGTAGCTGGTTTTAAAAGCCGCTCTAAAGAAGTGGGGCGTATCTATCAAAAACTAGCACGACAAGCAAACGATGCAGCACAATACTTGCGATTTTTCAGGAGATTGATAAATGTGATAGTTTCTATCATTGAAAGAGGTATAGGGTTTAAAGGAGAAAATAAGATATTGAGAACTGGTAACTACCTAGGACTACTGCAGCTTATAGCAGAGTATGACGATTTTCTTATATATTTAGAGGAACACTTCCCTGTTAAAAAATTTGTAACATTCATGTCTAACTAGGGTCACAAAGCGAAAGATATGCTTCAAGACTTGATCAAGTTTTTGAACGAGAAAGAAATAGGTAGACTTTAAAAAACTGCCGTAGTTAATCTTATGCTAACCCTTCTTCAATGAAAGAATAGTACAATATCATTCAAGTGTTGTATATATTTAATTGCCAGGAATCTCATTGAAATGGTTTGAAGCTGGAAAATAAATTTGCAGTACGCGCTTACGCTGGGCGTTCACTCAATCTTGTAGTGCAAGTCGATGCCGAGTGATGTCTGGGTGCTGTAACTTTTTGCCTTTTTGAAAAACTTCATGTATATTTTACTGCCTCAGCTAACATATATAACGTAGTTACGGATTGAAAAAAAAATGCCCATGCTAAAAAACCCATTACCGTGCCAAAACGGACAACAACAGGTTGATCATGCAGAACAGATGCTACAAAAGCCCTTTCGCGAGACTGAAGAGAAATGGAAAATACAATTTTGACATTTCATATGACACAGATGATTCAGGAAAAGCACGTGCCACTTATCTAAGTTTATATAACAAGTTGGCAAAGTTAGAAACGGAGCTATGTACAGTGTTAGCTGATTCTGATTGCACACAGTATGAGAATGAGACAGAGTGAAAACGCAAAATAAACCTGTGTTTGTCACCTTCTGACTGTATCCAAGTGCCAGAAATTGAGCTAACCCAATCAGAAAAATTTCGAACTCAAGGTTTCCTTCTTATCCTAGATCAATTTGAATCGTCATTGAGGCAGAGGATTGACGCAAAAAATCTAATTGATACTAGTTTTGGATATTTCAAAAAATCTAATACACTTAGTAATGAGGATATCGCTGCTGCTACTCCAAACTTAGCGGAAACATGAAACATAAACTTAGACGGTCCTTTGAGTTTAAAGAAAATGACGACTAAAATGAAAAGGTAATTAATCAGGAGAGGTGGATGTATAAACTCATTTTAGAAAAAAAAACATTAAAGGCAGTTTTTCTAATATTGAGATTGTTTTAAGAATAGACCTGTACCTTATGATCACAAACAGAGGGAAAGGTTATTTTCAAAAATTGAAGTTGATCAAAAGCAGGCTTCGAACCTCCATGTTGAGAGACATGCTAAACGCTTTAGTTTTACTCAGCATTGGAAGTGGCATTTTATGACAACAAAGTTATCAAGATCTTATAAGTAGATTCATTAACACGAAGTAGATTGTAGATTGTATCGGAAAATTCTTTATTTGAAACAATTAATGATTTTCAGTTCTTTTAATTTTTATCATCTGGTGAATTCATCAAATTCTAAATGCTGTATTGGTACGTCGTACGTAAAATTATAGGTTCAGCCTGGAGGCGTACAGATTGAAAATACGGCGTTGGTTCTTTGATTAAAAGTTTGTACTTTACAAAATATACCATAAGTAGCAAAACCCAGTATATGGATTTTTACAAAAAAAATTAAAAATGTTTAATAAACTCTTTTTGTAATTTGCTGTTATACTGGTCAAACTGACTTAAATTCATTCAGCACCGTTAAAATTTATTTAAGTAGAATATTTCCTACAAAAATTTAAATAGGAACAAAACTCCTATAGTCGTTTGTTTTACACAATAATTATAAATTCATGGTATTTTTCCTTGGGATCGCCAGGGTGTGGTATAATATTACGTATCTAATATGTCATTCTTGATGAAATTCTGACAGATCTTACCCTTATTCTCGTTCGAACCGCATCTCGAGATCCATCTCGAAATAGTTATCAACATTGCTTTGTAAATTTGCATTGTATTCTCCAACAGTGTATTATAACTATATTAGATTCTATTTCATAGAAAATCGTTAAAAATGCAATAGTTCCTGGGTATGTCCATGTATTAAACCATTGTAATTGTTTAACGTCTTGTTGATCATATAAAAGGTTCGCTAAACACTCAAAGAAATTAAAATATCTTATCCGTCACCGAAACAAATATGTGCTTAAATCATCTATTTAAACAACGTTTAACTTTTTTCCTAAATTGCAAATATAAATCAATGTAGCAAATAATTACCTAACATAATATACATACTTACCTATATATTTTAACAGTGATTGAAACATTTATTTATTAGAAAAAACTTACTTCGAAAGGCCGCTTTGACTGATCAGATCCTTTATGTCTGTGGTCGGGAGATCCTCCCAAATTTTTCGTGTCTATATGAACGTTTGTTTGCATGTTAACCAAACTAAACACGTTACACTGTGTAACAGGTGACTGCGGAACATGAAATCACAATTTTCGTATCATACCGAGACCGTAACTGTTACTACTGAAATTCCGAAGTCAAGCCGCTGAAAGCTGAAATGGTGTTGATTCGGCAACTCTCGGACGCGACCGAACTTTTCTGCGACAAGTCCTGGAAAGAATCGCGTTCCGCAGTATGTAGATTTTTGCCATTTCGCGAGGCTTTAGCTGATTAACGCACATTTTCCTATTCCGAGTAAAACTCTAAACGCGTGTTAGTCGTGCCCCTAATCTGATTAACATCTAGAAAGAGGGTGACTTATAATTAATTCAGATTTATACTAACAGGACACAACACGCCCGCACAAAGAAATCGAAAACACGAAAATTGTCATCTTTAAGTTACCTCCATATCCACCTAACAATTTTTTTATACAGCTGTAGTGTTCTATGAACTTTATCAAATTATTTTTGGCCCTCTAGCACATTATCGCACTAGTAGGGCAACGTACGTATTACAGCACTAATGCTGTAAAATAAACAATGAGATAATACCTACCTATTTACCTAAAAGGTGTGGAAAGTGATGTTTCTTCGCATTTGGTTGTAATGACGCCTAGCGAAGTTTAGTCAACAATCAACAATCGTTTGCAGAAAAGGCACTTTCCGCAAGTATACTGGCCGCCATAAATTAATGAACACCCAGTAAACGTAACGAATCTAAACATTAACATACAAAAGTGATGGATGTTATGACGTTAGTTACAGCTCAAATGTCAATATAAAGCAAAAGTATAGGTCTAGTTTTCCCGAAGTAGAATATACTTTGAACGTGACTGAATAATTAAATAATTGGATTACGAGAAACTGGATTGTCCATTCGTAATATTGCGAACGCATGGGGCGTAGTGTCGCTACAATTTCTCTGTATTAGGCGAAGATGGACGGAAAATGATGAATAACGATGACCATATTTGCATGGATTTGTAGAGTTTGCATGGATTTGTCCGAGAATATCAACCGCAGAGAAGCGACAAAAGCCGTCGGCACCTTTGAAGTTGTAGAGCCAAGTTCAATTTGTCATATGTGACAGATGACCGGTTTAATACACTGAGAGAAATGTAATGAAGGGAAAATAAATGCTATACACCGATAAAACATGTAATTAGTTACATGCTTATTATTTACTTTATTAGAAATGTATTATGAATACCTAGTAGTTATCTTTTTGGATTTAACGGGTTAACTCAGAGTTTACTGATTTGTCGCGTTCTAACCTTTTTGAGGTGAATGTACTTCTTTGGTTTCATGAGAGTCATTTTTCAAGGTCACATCACGACATGGTTTATGTTTTCGTCTCGCGTTACGAAATTTTCGTATCGTTGATTGGACGACTAACCCAAACTAATCAAATCTATTAAAATTGATTCTAGCGTATCAGAACCGGCTTAAATGACTAAAATAAGTTGAGACTAAGTGAAACTAACCGAATGTTGAATCGACGACTAACCCAAACTAACCAAATCTATCAAAATTGATTATAACGTATCGGAACCGCTTCAAATATCTAGAATAAGTTGAGAATAAGTGAAACTAACCGAAAGTTGATTGGACTACTAACCCAAACTAACCAAATCTATCAAAATTGATTATAACGTATCGAAACCGGTTCAAATGACTAAAATTAGTTGAGACTAAGTGAAACCAATCGAAAGTTGAATCGACGACTAACCCAAACTAACCAAATCTATTAAAATTGATTATAATGTATCGGAACCGCTTCAAATAAAATAAGTTGACAATAAGTGCAACTAACCCAAAGTTGATTGGACTACTAACACAAACTAAACAAATCTATCAAAATTGATTATAACGTATCGGAACCGGTTCGAATCACTAAAATAAGTTGAGACTAAGTGAAACTAACCGAAAGTTGATTGGACGACCAACCCAAACTAACTCAACCCCTCAAAATTGATTATAACGTATCGGAACCGCTCAAATGACTATAAGCACACAGCTGTGAAGCTTCTGAAAGAGATATTGGGAATTGAGTTTTTATCTCCATTTAAGCGTTTCTTTTGAACTTTTACCCTCGATTTCGACCCGGTTTTTCAATTTCATTTGTTTTTTTTGTGTTTTTTTTTTTTCAACTTTTTTTCGCCAAACCCGCGTTTTTCTTTTTTTCTTATTAGTTTTTTTTTAATATGTTTTATATTTTTATTAACTGTCCGAACGATTTTTCCTTTTTTTAATTATTTTTTTCATATATAGTTTTACAATACTTTTATTAACTTTCCGAACAATCTTTCACGTTTTTTATTATTATTTTTTTGCCTTTTTCTTTTATAATACTTTTATTAACTTTCCGTTAATTTTTTTACGTTTTTTTTCAGTTTTTTCAAAAAAAAAACATAAAGATTTTTTTTCTTCCCGTTTTTTGACATCTCGGATCTCCTAGCTGAACTCCTTCGCTTTTTTGCCCAAAACCGCGTTTCTCCAACTTTTTGTCAATATTATTTTTTTCTTATTTCGTTTTATAATACTTATTTTAACTTTACGAGCAATTTTTTACGTTCTTTTAAATTTTTTTCCATTTTTTCGAAAATTTTTGGGTATAATTCGCACCCCCACTGATGACCCCGTGACACGGATTCATCGCTTGTCATATTTTCGGTTCGAGGCTCCGTTGCAGAGATATCCGCAAAAAACCTTTTTTACCCAAAATCCCCCTTAAATTAAATCCCGGGTCGCCCCCATGAGGCACACCTACCATAAAAATTTCGAATTCTTAATCCTTCTCGTTCTTCGGAAATTAATTATTTAATTTTTTTCTTCTCCCTCCTCTCCTGGCCGAACGAGCGGGGGGTACGGGGATCCAGTTTTCGTCCAGGATCCTCATTTTACCCCGGCTACATGTCCTGAAAATTTCAGCCCTCAGCTGTTCTGGAACATGCTTAATAATTAAAGGGGTGTTTCACTTTGAAAAGCGTTTCATATTTTCTGATTTTACCCTCGCTAAAGAAGTCACTTCAATAATAATTAACACACAAACAAACGAAAGGAAACTGGCGTTCACGCAAATATTTTGTCGTCGACGACTGTACTAAACAAATCTCGGACTAAATTAAACTGACAAGCACGTGGAGATGACAGTTGGCCGGTTTACCTCCCACTCCAAAATTTATGTTGTCGCTTCTCTGCAGTTGTTATTCTCGGTATTTGTACTGTTGTGCAAAATTTGTACTGGTTAGTACTGTGTAACTGAATATATGTTAAATATATGTTATCAAATATTAGTCTATTCCGCTCCATTAATTCTACCTATTTATCAATGATTTTCAATGTTTAGTATATTGATAGGCACTGCCATCTGTTCGAAAACGGGCTTATCTCGTGTACCTAATAGGTAATTGAATGCCTGTAATCTACAATAGATTGCTACATTTAGCGTATATTGAATGTTTCCTTAGTTTGACACCGAGTTTCTTACAACGGTTGTCACGTGTTTTAAATTGCCCAATGAAAAGCCATTGAATTTAAATGGGTAGAACGTACAAATTTTGAATCAGAGGTGATTTCATCTTGTGTACAGCGTTCGACGCGGTAAGTGGTATAATTTTTTGATATTAAAATATTCTATTCATCCTGCATATTTTTCAATAGTATTTTCGTATTTTAAATACAGAATTGATAACTGTTTTTAATTCGGGTAATCATATTTCACTAAAGTAAAGAATTTAGCATTTTTATATTGCACTTTCGAGTGTTTGACGCTTTCAATAATCTGAATTTTTTATGGTGGCCTTTAGGTTTGAATACCGTTTTTTGGTGAATAATTCCTTATCTTATCGGTCAAATTCGTGTAGTTTGATACTGGTTTAATCCAAATATATAGAGAACGTAATTATTTCATCGTTTAGTGGTCACACATATGATTTTAGATTTTAAATATTTTTATTTACATTGAACAGTATTACCTGGAAGATTCTCAAAGCTAATTTTATATGTTCCTGTAAAAGGTAGTTAATTGAATTTGAGTAGAATTTCGCTAAATTTTCTTTAGTAGTATTGTTGATCGTAGTTTTTCAGGCTTATTTCATTAATCTTTCAGTTGATTTGTAACATCAAACTATAATTATTATCACTTATTGTGTCACGTTTGACCAATGATGTACCGGTACTGATTTGCATATAAAAGAGGTTTAAGCACATGTGTGTAAATTTACCTGGTTTATTTTTTCTTTATCGTTGATCTAAGTTCCTATCTCAAAGCGAGATAGTAATTATCTTATCTTTATCTTTGATTAATTGAGACGTAATTTACGTCAAATTATTGTTTATGTGCCAAGGGCCATATTTACAGATTAATTAAAGAAATTACTTATCTGGCGCCATTAGACTTGTTTTAAGAGAGATTATACCTCGTTCTTCTTATTTTTTTATTAAAATCTAGTGATTTTCTATTTGAAGTAGCCGAGAGCCACTATTTGGACAAGTTTCATAATTGTCTTTTAAATTTTTAATTTTGATCATAATTTCTTTTGAATTTCATAATAAAGAAAAGAAATATCTTGAGTAACAGTAATTATTCATAGTGTTATTTAATCATAGTTATTTATAATTTTTGCTGAACCTTAAGTTGTAATTTAAGTTCTGATTATATTTGCTGTAACCAGTAAATTTTCAAGTTCTTGGTTAAAACCTTGTATGTCAAACAGAGGTCCACAGGATACTCTTCTGTATAATTTTTATTAGCAGTATACTCTGGGCATTTATTATTTTTCTTTACATGTAAATACCGCTGGATGACGTAAACCTCTATTGTCCACGTCGCGTCGCTGTGCCAGACCTATAGAGGGAGAACCATACGCTAAGGCAACCCTTTTGAAGACCTACATCAGCTCAAGTCAGCTAACTTGGGAATAGGCAGAAGCAGGTTTCTATAAAGGTCCCAATACGGTTGCATGGACATAGGATAGTTGGACAAATAGGTACGGAGATGTAAAATAAAATAAATTGCCTGTATAAAGACCAATTAAATTTGTTAATCTTTAATAATAAAGTTAATTTCATTTTCATCATATAACAAGCTTATTTATAAACCGTATTTCAAGTATCATTTGTAAATTAAATTTTCAGTAATCAATTGTATTTGATTGCCTTTGTAATCTAATTTTAATTATACTGATCTCAATTGTATCTATTAATAACTGCAGTGCACATGGTACCTAGTGCTTCGGTCTCGCCGAGACGAGACGAGACTATTGAGGTCTCGGTCTCGGTCTCGCAAAGTCTCGAGTCTTCGAGTCTCGTCTCGGTCTCGCCGAGACTATATGATTTGTGGTCTCGGTCTTGGTCTCGGTCTCGCCGAGAGTCTCGTGCACTAAAAATATAATTTTTTTTTGAAAACCTTCCCAAGAATCGGTATTATAAATTCGACCTATTTTGGGATACTGCCACGTTAATGAATAATAATTAGATTTTTTGGGTTTTTTCAGATAAATAATTTTAACAACCTCAAAGTGTAGATCTTTTAAGAAAAATTAATTTAAACAACATAGTCACAAAAAAATCTTTATAGAGGTAACGAAATTAGTAGAGAGGTTGGCAAGTAAAAAAGATATCATATAGTAGAGTAGTAGTCATAATATTTATATTTTCGAAAGTAAACCTAATAACCCTTTCTTGAGGCGCATTCCTGAGCAAAAAATATAAATGATTGTAAATAAACCTGGCAAAGTGAAGAAAGATTATTGGCCATTGGCTGCAAGTGAAGGATTCTGTTTGAAAGGATTAAGTTTACTTAAAAACATACCAAGTAGACTACTTTTCTTATGAGAAAAAATAAACTTAAAACATATTAAAATACAAAAAACTGCATAGTAACGCTACTCTAGCTAGTCTATAGTTTTTAGGTAAATCCCCGGCGCGGCGGGTTGGTGAATTTGAAATTATTATAAACTATATAAGACCAGTTTTGAAAATATTTATTTTCGGTTACTCATAATATAGGTAGGCAACTAGTAAATTGTACTTTAGATACGTACATACTTTCTTAGATTTCTTTCATTTTGGTGTACAGGGTGTCCCAAATTCGAGCCTCATCATTGGCATCTCGGAAACTAGAAGAGATACGAAGTCGATTAAATGGAGGCAAAGTTGCGCAGTTTGATGCTAATCAAAATGCCACCTTACAAGTTTAAAAATTCCGAATACTTCCGACGATTTTTGGAAAAAACCGAATATTCGCGATTTCATTTTTATTTTTTATGACTCTATTTGAATAGATATAACAAAATAAATTCCACATTTTCATTGCTACTTTTTCTGTTCTTCAAGATGGTATTATCAGATTTTTAAGCTGACGTTTCGTCTTTGAGCTGCCATCATCAACTTTGTTTTTTTAAATACGGCCCTGGATTTTTTATTACGGATATTAAGAGCTTCTCTGGTTTCAAAACCAATGATGTAACGCACTTATTCGAAAAATTCATATTAGTGACATTTTCCATAAGAACTCATGTGTTAGACAGAAACAGAAAATAGATTTTTAATGGGTTTAAAAACAAAAAACTTTTTTTACGCTTTAACGCCTTGCATATAGGAAGCTTAAAAACTAACATAAGAAGTGATTAATAAATAATATAATTATTAAAGTGTCAACCCTCCAACCATATTTTTAGCAGCTTGCCCATGTAAATAGTTGTGTGGGATTAGGCTTGGAACAAATAATAAATATCACATTCTCATTGTTGTATCGCACTTTTTCGAAAATTCCTGGTAAGATCTTACCAAAAATCTGTTTTATGTCTCTCTCTAACACATGAGTTCTTATGGAAAATGCCACTAATATGAATTTTTCGAATAAGTGCGATACATCATTGGTTTTTGGACTTTAACAGCTTTTAAAACCCGCAATAAAAAATCCAGGGCCGTATTTAAAAAAACAAAGTTGATGATGGCAGCTCAAAGACGAAACGTCGGTTTGAAAATCTGATAACATCATCTTGTAGAATAGAAAAAGTAGCAATGAGGATGTGAAAATTATTTTGTTATATCTAGTCAAATAGAGTCATAAAAAAATAAAAATGAAATCGCGAATATTCGTTTTTTTTCAAAAATCTTCGGAAGTGTTCGGAATTTTTAAACTTGTAAGGTGGCATTTTAATCAGCATCAAATCGCGCAACTTTGCCTCCATTTAACCGACCTCGTATCTCTTCTAGTTCCCGAGATCCCAATGATGAGGCTCGAATTTGGGACACCCTGTACTTATACAGGGTGTCCTCAGATGAGGTTACCTATACCACAAACGGAGTGAATCTTCAAAAAACATTTTGATTGTTCGAAAAATACAGTTCACGTTGTGAAAACATGTTTTTCTCCGATTGACAGCAAATATTAATTTTGCAGACCCATATCAATCAGCAAAGTATTACTTTTTCTGTCCAGGCAGCAAAGTAAGTACTTTGCTGCCTAGGCAGCAAAGTGATTAGTCTCCATGGGAATAAAACGTCTGACATAAGTTGTCAAACTATAATTATTATGGACATATACATTTCCATAGCAACCAACCGTTCCAACAATTGCGATTTCTATCAAATTTTGTCTTAATTTATCACTACAGGAAAAATAAAAAGATTGTGGGAATTGTAATAATTTGCAAATATACAATATACATATATCATTATAAACAATCGGAGAAAAAATTATATGTTCAACTCGGCAGCAAAGTAGATTGACTGCCTTAGCTGAATTCCTAGCCTCGCTACGCTCGGCTATGAACTATCAGCCGCGGCAGTCAATCTACTACTTTGCTGCCTAGTAAAACAAATAACTATTTTCTTATACAGGGAGCTCAGAATCTTTCAAAACATGTATTTTACATAAGGGTAAACTACCTCTATTTGTTATTTATAAGTAAAATGCTATCTGAAAAAGTTGCTTAGAATTACTTCCACAGTCAAAATCTAAAATTTCAAATGTTTTTATTTTTGCAAGGTACAGTTAGTTAAAAGTCCGTTCAAGTCTATTGCGCTATTACGTCTATTAGCGTCAATGTAAAAATATCATAACGAAACTAACAGATTTAATTCATTTATTGATTTGTTGGTAGTTGGTTTGTGTTTTACGCTAATAATTGCTAATAAAAATCGTTTTGAGATGTCCCACCGGTTCAGTGAGAAAGAGCAAGCTTTAATTTTAAAATTGGTGCATAATTTCACACGTGAAAAAGATGCTAGTATGCCACTTTTACCCTGGAAAGCTGTGCACAATGTAAGTAATATATATTTTTTATTTATTTGATAATACTAAAAAATTATATCTCTAGAAAAAATGTATTTTTGATGTGTAAACATCTTACGCGGCGATATGAGGTCAAATCTCGGCAAATGAGACGGAAATGCGCAAACCAATTCTAGCCGCTAGGGCGGTATTATATACAATTTTGCCATTTAAAATCGTTTTAAATGGATTTTGGACGATAAAAAAGCATATTTAAAATTAAACGAACCGTCAAAAGTATTATTTTTTAATTGTTATATTCGCAGTGTATTTCGATCCATAGCACAGCTTATTCTTAATGGACGGTTGAATTTAAAATGAATTGTCGCTTCAAAATCCACGACATGACTATCGGCGTAAAAAAGTCACAATTTTCGGATTTTTATATAATTTTGCCATTTAAAATCGTTTTTAAACGGATTTTAAACGATAAAAAGAATATTATTATTTGAAATTAAACGAACTGTCAAAAGTATTATTCAGATGCCCAGACGCTTAAAACAATATTGTCATAGCCCTCTTCTAAAATTTGAAAAAGATGGTTTTTGACTTTCCCAAATCAAAGGATATCGGCGCACGATTACTAGGTAAATAAGCTGTTGTATGTATGTTGATGTTATTCCCGATGGCATTATATTTGCCTGTCGAATTTGTGCATTGAATTAAACCACTCCGAAGCTGCCATAAATAATAAGTATGTAAAATTGATAAAAACGGAACGTGCTCTGGAATAGAAAACAGGTACAGAGACATCTTTTGGCTAGTGTAAAAAATAACGTACGAGTCCATCTAAGACGTACGGATCTTTTCTTTTGACGTCAGAAATTCTGACGTAACAGCGCAATAGCCTTGAATGGACTATACATTGAAAATAAAAGCATAAATACAATTAAACCAATTAAAGGAAGAAGGGACTTAATCATTGTACTTGTAAGCCCCCGACTTCAACACATTTTTCCAAAAGTGTTTTGAATTTTTCATACACAGAATGAATAATGTCTTGATTTATTTGAGCAACAGCTTCACTAATTTTGTTTTTTAAAACATCAACGTTATGTGGTAGAGGTTGATGCTTGTACACTTCTTCTTTCAAAAATCGCCAAAGGAAAAAATCACATGCCGTGAGTTCAGGGGAGCTGGGTGGTCAGTAAATAAGACCAAACCTACCTATCCACTTTTCAGGAAAATGTCTGTCTAGCCAATTTCGTACCTGAAGTGTTGAATGGGCAGGGCATCCATCTTGTTGAAAATAAGCTTTGTATCTGTACTCTAAATTTTAATTTTCAAATTCGGGCAAGAAAAAAGTGTTCAACATCTCTGGTATGAATTTTGGTTTAAATTGTTTTGAAAAAAATAGTGACCAATTATTCGGTAATAGCGCACCAAAAATTTACTTTTTTGTACTTTTGACTTCCTGAAGTAATAGTAAAATTTTGTGAAGCCACAACTCCATTTGTACTAAAAGTGCACTGATCGGGAAAATAATATGTTTGTGAAACTTTCTATCTTCCAGAATTCTTTCCCCAATTTCCAGACAAAAATCCAACCGGAGCGCATCATCGCCATCTTCTATCGTGTGTATAATTTTCGGCTTGTAGGCTGTAAATTTATTTTCTTTTAAAATTGCATGAATATGCATCTTGCTAATATCTACTTAATCAGACGTCTTTCTTAGTGATAGCTTGGGATTCTCTGCTACTGAATCTAAAACTAACAGTGTCGCTGCGTTATCTTCATTGCGGATTATTTTCAGCCTCTTTACGGTTTTCACATCTCCCGTTCGATCAAATTTAAGTAGAAGTTTTTTAAGCTTTGCCGACTGACTTGAACTTCAGGATATTTTTGGTGAAATAATTCAATTGCGTGACGATAAGAAACATCAACCATGCTGTAGCACTTCATTAAGTAAATTCGATGCTGTAAAGTAAGCATTTCTCAAAGCAAAATTAAAGAAATTACAATCTGCGAATTATGAGAGTGTTGTTTAAGATACCTGGTTTACAATGTCATGTATTTGTGACATACAGCTAAAAATGTTAATAATAGGTATTAGGGAAAATCGCTTTTTAAGAAATATTCGTTTGTGATATAGATAACCTCATCTGAGGACACCCTGTATATTTTTTTATTTTTGTACGTTGCTACCTATAATTTAGACCTATTCGGAAGATATTTTTTTTGTGCTACTCATAAATATAGGTAGGCAACTAGTAAATTGTATTTTAGATACATACATACTCTCCTAGATTTCTTTGATTTTCGTGTACTTAAATATTTTTTATTTTTTGCACGTTACCTATAATTTAAAATAAAACAAACCATTATTTTCGTACTATTCTACTTATAAATTTATATCAACACTCGAGACCCGAGACTATCGAGACTGACGTGACGAGACTCTCGGTCTCGAACCTTGAAGTCTCGGTCTCGGTCTCGAGTTATAATTACTAGTCTCGTCTCGGTATCGGTCTCGAATTTCGAGACGAGACGAGACGAGACCGAGACTAGTCTCGTCGAGACCGAAGCACTAATGGTACCATAACTTGTAATTTAATCATATAGTTAGTATATAATTTGTTTTTAAGTTGATTTCTTTGATTTATCGCAAGTGGCGCCTTAAAATAAAATTTAAAATCACCAGAGGAAATAACTTAACCCACACCCTCAAATAAACTAAATAAATTAACTTTTGCTCCATCTCATCTTTACAAATTAGCTGAGCTAGATATTCATTACAAAGTGGCACACTAATTAGTTTCACTAGTATGAATTTGGCGTTATTCCACATTTAATGGGTTGGTGAATCCACGCCCCTGTTGAACCAATTTTTTTTGCATTTACTTCCTGATTTCCTGACTGGTATTCATCAGCGAAAGGTTACCTGCTCCCCTACATGTGGCTGTGATCCCTCCACCAGGACCACCTAATGCTGGATGTGCGGAAGGCGAATCAGGTCTAAATTTTTAATTAATTGATATCATATTTCATTCCAGTTTAATTTAAAGGTCAGTGCTAACTTTCCATTTTTTTAAACTTAACACTTTTAGTATTAGGACATCAAATTTTTCATATTTTTGGTAATTAAATTTGAACATATTTGTTGACATTTCTGCCAAAACCCACGCGGCAAATTTCAAGGAACTTTAATGTTATTAATTTAGTGAAATTTGTCGTTATTCCTTTTATTTAACTAGGTCTTTATCAGTTTAACATCATTGTCACTCCTGACCAACAACTACTCAGCCTTCCAACGAACAGCTGCCGTTCGCTGTGGCCTTTTTTTTATGCATACAAAAATCATAAGAACATAAAATTGCATTATAAGATACTTTACACAAATAGTGCACTATATAAAAATCGGCCTTTCCCATTGGTCGATCCGCATGGAAACTAACCAGGTGCTAACCCAATCTAACCCAAGACATACCCAAAATCAAGAAAAAACGCTGTTTAAAAACATAATCTTTAAAAAATATATAAAAAGCAACGGGGTTCGAACCCGCGTTTTCCAGGTGAAACCCAACGATCTAAACCTCTACACCACTAAAGCTCTTGATAGAAATGGATTGCATCACGTAGACATATCGTAATACGAGATGGATCGACCAATAGGAGAGGTCGATTTTTACATAGTGCACTATTTGTGTAAAGGATCTTTAAATGCCATAAAATTCATAGAAAAAACTGTTACAATTTTACCTCTAAAAGTATTACTATCCTTACTAAATCTTAATTTATCCACTTTCTTTTTATTTTAATATGCGCTAGTAGAAAAAGTTATGTCCTTTATTCACTCACAAAGAGGCCTTCCCGAACGCATATTTTTTGATATTTGTAAGTAGCACCTCGCCATAGGACGATAATAATATAAATATAGCTGTTTTTCATGTGTTTGAAGGGCCCCCTCCAACACAATAACTCCACCGCATTGATTTGCAGATTTGAATTGGGAGTCTGCTAGAACTCGAGGCACTGATGTTTAAACATATCCTATATCGACATCATCGACATGAAAATCTAATGCCACCTCAGGACGCGTGACGCCAGAATATAGGCGAACACTTACGCCAAGTCCTAGATGAGCGATTTACAGTCGACGCGAACGCGAAGCGCTGGCGATGCCGTACGAAAAGTTAATATACGCACGGCATCGCCACTAATCACGGCCACGGTGGCCTTGCACTAATTCGCGTTCGCGTTCGCTGCAAATCGCTAACGTCGGACCGAGCGTTTGGAATTGGTTGCCTACAAGAGTCTAGCGACCCGACCAAATTTTCGATACCAAAGGCCACCTATACTACATAGGTGGCGTTGCGTGGAATAGGTGATTCTTTGTGAATGTATTCGCGGAAACACATGCAAGCTGCTGTATATCCACTATAATACGGCTTTTGTTAAATATATCCTGCTTTTCAGTTAAATAAAGCAAAATATTTCGTAAAAAGTGCATCCAAAGTACGGGCACGTATTACAATAAGTAATATTACTTTTCGCATGCCCCTCCGCTCGCTGCGCTCGCTACGGGGTCTCAAGAAAAGGAAACTAACCAGGTGCTAACCCAAGATATACCCAAAATCAAGAAAAAAGCCGTTTAGAAATTTAACCATAAAAAAAATAAAAAAAAGCGATGGGGTTTGAACCCACGCCGCCGCCGCCGATAGTTGCTGCAGCCGAGTTGAGACCAACCATCTAGACCTCTCGACCACTACGGCTCAAGCTGGAAATCGATTGCATCGCGAAAACATAGCGCGAATGCAATCGCTCGAGTCAACGGCACCTACAATAGATGGCGCTAGAGTCGGTATCGAAAATTATATCGGGTCTAGAGACGCTTTTGGTTGCCTGGCGTTAGAAAGAACACTTTTTACACTAACGGTTACAGACAGCTTACAACAAATATTTCCGTCACAGATACCGCCTGACGTGCGTTACATTTGTAACGTTTACATTAGAATGCCTAATATTACAATTCACGCATAGCTGTCCGCTCGCATCGCTCGCTACAGGGGCGCAGCTAACAAAACCTAACCAAAACTAATCCAAGGCATGCCCAAAATCAAGAAGATTTTTTTTTACAATTATAACCTCTAGAAATAAAAAATTGGACTAAAACTAACCGTGAAAATCAACGCGAGCGAAGCCGCGGGTAAAAGCTAAAAGTATCCTATGTTTTTTACTATACTCTTGAAAATATTTGTATAAAATTTCATGATGATCGGAACAGTTTATTCGTGAAAGCGTAAGTAACAAACAAACATTTATAATATTAGTTAGGATTCTTTAATAAGACTTACTGGCAGATTCGGAGTGGATTAATACACTGCACAAATTCGACACGAAAATCTAATGCCACCAGGAATAAATAACATCAACATATGGATACAGCTTATTTACCTGGTCATCTTGGACTGACATCCTTTGATTTGGGAAAGTCAATAACCAAATTTTGCAAATTTTAGAAGAGGGCTATGACTCAATATTGTTTTAAACGTCTGGGCATCTGAATAATATTTTTGACAATTCCTTTAATTTAAAGTAATAATATGCTTTTTATCGTCTAAAATCCGTTTAAAAACGATTTTAAATAGCAAAATTGTATAAAAATCCGAAAATTCGGACTTTTTTAGGCCGTTGCGTTGCTTCGGACGAATTTGTCGTGGATTTTGAAGCGAAAATTCATTTTAAATTCAACCGTTCATCAAAAATAAGCTGTGCTATGGATCCAAATACACTGCGAATATAATATAACGAAAATCTAATACCGCCCTAGCGGCTAGCTTTTTAGAAGCGCCATTTGAGTCGTTGCAACCGCGGCCGTCCTGGATTAGCTTGCTCCTCAACGCGCACGGGTTATAATATCACATCGCGTTTACATATTCCGTCCCCACATTTCCGTTCATTTTCCCTAGATTTACCCCCATACCGCCGCGTAAGATGTTTACACATCAAAAACTTAAAAAGAATTATACAAAAATTTTAAAGGCATTTTATGGAAAAAACGAATTTTTCGAACAAATTTAAATTTTGGAAAAAATGTTGAAAAAAATATGAGTTCGGTTGGTGGACCACACACCAGAAGTGAAACTTCATCTGCACAAAACTAAAACTCTCTCTCCATATTTTACCACGTTTTCTGTGAAATAATAAAATAATATTTTTTGAGTGTGACACAGGTTTTCATAAATTGATATTTTTATTTTTTGCAAATTTGCTGACACAATGGGTAGAACATATCATACATTTTTATTTTATGTACATTCGCCGACACGAATGGTAGCACATAGTATACTAACCCTGGCCCGCTCAACGAACGATTCTTGTCAGAGAGAGATAGGTGAGTTCGGTGGTAATGACGTGAAAGAGGTGAACATAAAAATAGTTATCCTTACTTAGTTAATTTAATTTTGGTATTGCATGTTTTATAGAGCCAATATTTATTCAGGCGCCAGGACTGGATGAGATGTTGGGCGTCGTTCTCAGGACAGTTGGTTTGAATTGTGGACGGACAAGAAGCAAAATTCGCCTCACCGCCGTGTCACCGTGAACTCTCTTCGGTAATTATTGCTTATACGGTTTTCTGCTATTTTTGGATTATATGGATTTTTTTTTATGTAGGCACATTCTAGTGTCCTTAGGGATTACAAATATACTGGCGGAGAAGAGATTATTTTTTTATTTAAGTTAGGTTTGTTTTTTTTTATTTGGGTTAGTTTTGGTTAGTTTGGGTTAGTTTTGGTTAGTTTGGGTTAGTTTGGTTTAACTTTCGTTAACACGTTTACCAGCTTATTGTCCAGGTACAGTGGGCGCGCCTAAAGAAGTTTCACTTCTTTAATTCTGGAAAGGAATACATTTTCTAAAAATTCGCAAAATAGATTTTTGTCAAATATTTTGGGAAAAAAATTAAGGATATTTTACGGGTGACAGATGTCAAACTTGACAGGTGATACATAAATAACCTTAATATAATATGTTCAATTGGCTCAAAATTGGCAGATAACAGATCTGAAAATTGATAACACGGAAGTAGTAATATAACTCACTTGGCTGAAAATTGATGGATGATGGACCAATAATTGTAAAAAATAACCACAAACACAAAATCATAAAAATCAAAGTTCAATAAAATAATACTGGATACAAATCACTGGTACTACTTATAGCTCGATATGCCTCAAACGAGAGACTCTACACAAAAATTATGTGCCTCATCTTTATAAGCACACAACTGAAATGGAACTTCTGAAAGAGATATTAGGAATTGAATCTTTATTTTTCAAGCTTTTTTTCCTCAACTTTTGCCCCCGGTTTCGACACTTTTTTTTTGCTTTTTTCCAATTTTTTTTTAATAACGCATTTTTGTCGTTCCGAAAACCGCGTTTCTCTAACTTTTTTTTCTTATTTCGTTTTATAATACTTTTAGTACCTCTCCGAACAATGTTTTCCTTTTTTTTTCAATTTTTCCCATTTTTTCGAAAGTTTTTGGGTATCTGCCCCCAAAACGGCGTCATCGCTTGTCAGATTTTCGATCCGATGCTCCATT
>MU189946.1:9217-38604 GCA_016904865.1 Pissodes strobi | reverse complement strand
AAACTTATGCAAATTTAATGCTCCATACAATTTAAATTTAAAATTTGGCCCCCCTTCTCCTGAATACGGGTCTGTTCCAGCTCAAAAATACTATAAAAATTTTACAATGTCTCCGGACCTAAAAACGTATGCAAATTTTCATCATGATACGACAATTTAAATTCAAAATTCTCCTCCTAAATATGGTCTTCTACCAGCATAAAAACACGATAATTTTGCATTTTTATCCAAACTAAATACGTACGCAAAATTTCTGCCCCATCGGTTTGGGATAACTGTTTAAAATTATGTGTGTAAATTGTGACAACTTGCCTTGAAAAATGCGAAATAATAAAATAATATTGAGTCGGTATAGGTGGGGACATTTGGCAACACTGCGTCGCGTTCCGGCCGGCGACACGAGGGTTACCGCATATTATATTCGTTTTACGGGGGCATTGATGTCTCCGTACAGATTCACAGATTGCCATTTGAAGAAGCCATCTATTCGTAGTAGTATTTTCTTTGCCCAAACCTAGCTTTGGTTGTCCACATGGTCGCTAAGTCTAGGGGTTTATAACCGCAGTAGTAAAAGTCGAATCTATGATAAATTTGTCAAAGTTCTGAGAGAGTTAAGTTGCTAAGTAGAGTCTGTCAAGTAGTTAAAAGTGTAGTGGAATATTCGAGTGCTCTTTCGAGTAGTTCAAACCTAAACAAAACACAACACAACACATACTCTTAAGAAAAACTACATTTATAAAAGAGTGACCAAAGACCTATAAACAATTCAAAAACTATACCTCAAATCGAGAAAACATGCATGCGCGCCTTAGTAACTAGGTATAATAAAATCTTATTACGTTTCTGACCAATAGACATTGTTAAAGTTTTATCAATAAGTCTTTGACCAATAGACGTTGTTATTGTTTTAACTGAAGTGCTTTCTTTGTCATCTCCTCACCTGACGTAATAGATCCCGTGTCTGCGCGTTAAACAAAGCGTGGCGTGAACCAACCATTCGTGACAATATTCATTTCTGTGAATACGTAGGTACCTACATACATGCTCAATTCTTTAATTGCTTGGCAAAACTCGAACTTGGTATGCTATTTTGCTAAAATATTCGCTTAAAAGACACATTTGCCAATATGAAATGAACATTTGTTAAAAAAATTATATTTATTACAAGCATACATTAAACTTGTTTCTCTGTGAGCGAAAACATTATATAGGTACATATTACATATACATACATGTACTATGTGCACTTGTTAACGTATTTTTTTAAATACAAATTTTATATCTATCTAACTAAGCCCTAAACCACAATTTATTAAATACATGCTATCTATTTTAATAATAAGTAAATATGTTGGCTTAATATATTTAAACCATTATACTACATCGTATAAGCATAATTTAAAAACAGCCCACGTGGATTAAGATAATTCTTCTATAGTCCAGGATAATGAATTGATACAATTTGATTAATCACAATAAAGCATTTGTGTAACAACAAATTGAGTACTTATATGGAATAAGGAATAAGTGTGGGTTCAGCGGGTTGCCAGGCAAGGATTAAAATGATTTATTACTTTAAACAGGATTAATAACATTAAAATCAAATTGATCTATATGTACATATTTATGTTCAAACCTGTAAACTCATATTATTTGGCCGGAAAATGACAGTGAGGATAAATATCTAACCCGGACGGGATAAGGAAAGTATTTCTGTATCGTTGAAACGCGGATCCAGATGCGCGCCATAAATATAACAAATTATTGATATATTAGGTATCTAATAAGATATAGTGTTGATACTGGTATATTAGCTAAGAAACTTTCAAATGTAGAGTAAACGCTGTGTGCATGGACGAAAGACTAAAAGAAACATTTTTGTACTCCAAAAGTTGCATGAAATAAAATAGTTTTTTATTTGGTAAGAAACTTTCATCTAAACTAGACGTATTCAATTCAAAGCTGACCCATGGATTTCTGTTAATTCTCAGATATAATAGCAAGGGCCCATTACAACTTACATGCTCCTTACCAATACAAGCAGGGCCCAGCCAAATGCCTCAACACTTCCAAAAATTTGCTAAGTAGAGCAAAAATAAATGTTTTCTTCAAACCAGATAAGGAATAGCAGAATAAAAGCTACCATTTTTGATCGATACACTAAGAAAAAACAAAAGACGTAGCACTGCTGTCACACCTCAAAGTGAAAAATTGTCAGTTTGTTCTAGTTAAAAAATAGTATATTAAGATACTAGTTAAAAGATCATATTTTATCGCACGAGCACGAAATTAGGAAACGACCCGCTTGCGAGTATCGCTCGTCGAGTTCTATAGGATCTCTGGATCTCCCTTTCGTGTGTGTGCCATTGTCCTAAAAAAGTATCAATAAATTGTTTAAAATCTTCAATTCAAGATTTAATTTAGACCAATTAGACTTGAAATCCAGTCATGCCAAGAAGTTCCAGAAAAATACTGTGCAAAACATAACTTTTTATTTCGCGGACACTCTTACTCACCAGCAGATAAAGTGCTTGGTCGTGTGGAGAGAAGACAATGCAAAATTGAGGAAATTCCTGCTCCTACTGGATACCATGGCATTAATCAAGAATTAGCGGATGTTAGGATCTCAAAAAAAGAGAGGTAATAAAGAGAATAATGACGTTAAATTGAAAATAAAACTTGAGCTAACACATCGGTATGACGATTTTCATAGGGGATAGATGTATTCAATCACTACGCAACACTATCAAACAAGAAAAAAAAAGAGAATGTGCTCAACCTACTTCGTGCAATAAGTATATGGGTTGGAGTGGGGAGTAATCATCCCATTGTCATCTTAGATTTTTACTAATACTACTTTTACTAATACCGTAGAACGGGAGGAAACCATCGACGAAAGTCAGTGCTACTGTCTTGAAGAAGAAGTTGAATGAAATAAATAAATAAATAATATGTTTATTTAGCACTTGGCTAGTAATATTGAGTTTATAGAAATGCTGTTTTTATTAATAAAAGTTGCTTGCTTTGAAATTATTTTTCTTTAGTTACCACTATTTTCTAACTCAGCTGCTGGACAATGCATTTTGTCTTAAACTTAACGCATCGAAATTGATTAAATCCCACTCATTTACACCAAATTCAGTAGGGGGCTACTCTGACCGAACTGCAGATTCCGATAAACAATATCCATGTACCTTGGAAGGAAGAAGTCAAGTACCTTGGAGTGCACCTGGACCGTGGCTTGACATGAGGCAATATGTGAACTCACAACATGGATGACAAACTGGAAGATCAAGGTAAATGAGGGCAAAATGCAGGCCATAATCCTCCAGAAGAGGAGAAGGGCTGTTGAACTGCAGATTCCGATAAACAACATCCATGTACTTTGGAAGGAAGAAGTCAAGTACCTTGGAGTGCACGTGGACCGTGGCTTGACATGGAAAAGGCACATCCGAGCGGCAAGAGAGAAAACCAATGGCTATGCTAAATCTTGTGATTGGGAGGCATAGCCAAATGTTACTGAATACTAAGTTCACTATGATAAAGAAGATAGCTATAGGCCTCAACTGACACATAGTTCAACGGCCTGGAGATACGTAGCCAAAACCAGCATATAAAAGCTACCAGGAATGGAGAACAAGATTTGAGGCAAGCAATTGATTAAAAAACTTAGGAGTCTAATTGTGTGATCGTACAAGAGACTACCAGTGCCAAACAAAGCAGCAGTGGAGTAACATCCAATCCTGCTTCTTATATCCCAGCTTGGACGACCCACCAATCAAGCGAGGCGTGATCTTAGTAATCAAAGCGCGGCACCAAAATGGGAAGACCAGGACTTAATAGGAGCCAATCCCGGAAGTTCTCCCTCCGGCCTGCAGTATAGAGGCCTCTAGGGGTTAAAGCACAGGTCGGAATATAGCCGGGATTTAGACGCTATGCCAGCTTCGCTGGCGAGTCCCACACTATCCCGTCAGGGGGGTGTGCGTAAGAGAGCATTTTCTCAGAACACAAAAAACACCAAATTCGTTGTCTACACCGTAAAGTACGGCAGAAAATAGTTTTTGACTTTACACAAAAACTGCTCCAGAAAGATATAATGCATTTTAATAAGTTGCTCTCTATTTCATATATATTCGACCAAGCTAACCAGGCTTGACGACGGTAATTATATGAAGCCTGCCAAATTGGAAATAACTTGAGCTATTATGAAAAAGATTAATTTTCCATCGCTTGTCTTCCGATATGATTACATTGTAGTTTCTGAATCACCATACCCATCGATACGTTCTTAAAGCATACATTCTTTTTATCTTCAACCCGAGCTTGCTATCGCACCTCGATGCTTACTCATTCTGTTTTCCGTATCCATCGAACACGTTGGTAAAACGTGCTGTGCTTGTGTTTGTGAAATAAAATGTCGAAAAGAAGGAAAAATATATTGTCCAGTTCCTCGAGTAAGTGTTAATAAATTGTCTATATAGTACTAGGCCGGTGCCTAATATTTACGAACAAATATCTACGTACAATGATACAATGTACAGTTGATAAGTTGTATTGAGGTTTACGCTAAGCTCACTAATTACAACTAGACTATTTTAAATAATTAGAATAATTAAAAAACCTTGCATATAAGCCGAGGGCTTATTAAATTCATCTTCATGCAGGTTTTCAGTAAAGCACAATAGGTTGCCCAACCGAGAGAAATAGAGAATAAGGTACATAGACGAAGGCCTTGTAATATTTGTGTACGAATAGCACTCGATCAAAAAATTCGTCTTGCCGTGGGCATAGAAAAAGAATACGTCCAAGCCGAGGGCTTCGCAATACAAAAAATTCTTATTATTAATCTTATTATAAATTATTAATTGGTTAAGCCTATGGTCGAGGACCTAACTATTCGACTTCCCCACAAAGAGTTGGTTAGAGTGAGTTAGATAGTGCATAGGCCGAGGGCTTCACAATACAAAACATTCTTAATATTATTTTTATTATAAATTATTAATTGGTTAAGCTTAAGGTCAAGGACCTAACTATTCCACTTCCCTACAAAGAGTTAGTTAGATTGAGTTAGATAGTGCATAGGCCGAGGGCCTTATAATTTGCACTCCGTCAAAAAATTCAGATTGAGTTAGATGGTGCATAGGCCGAGGGCCTTATAATTTACATACAAATAGCACTCAATCGAAAAATTCTTGCCGAGGGCATAGGAAAAGGATAGGTTTAGGCCGAGGGCTTCGCAATACAAAACATTCTTAATATTATTTTTATTATAAATTATTAATTGATTAAGCCTAGTGTCGATGACCTAACTATTCGACTTCCCCACAAAGAATTGGTTAGATGGAGTTAGATAGTCCATAGGCCGAGGGCCTATAATTTACATACATTTAGCACTCAATCGAAAAATTCTCGCCGAGGGCAGAGGAAAAGAATATATTTAGGCCGAGAGCTTCGCAATACAAAACATTTTTAATATTATTTTTATTAAAATTATTAATTGATTAAGCTTAGGGTCGAGGACCTAACTATTCGACTTCCCTACAGAGAGTTAGTTAGATTGAGCTAGATAGTGCATAGGTCGAGGGCCTGATAATTTGCACTCAATCGAAAAATTCTTACCGAGGGCATACTAAAAGGATAGGTCTAGGCCGAGGGCTTCGCAATAAAAAACATTCTTAATACTATTTTTATTATAAATTATTAACTGATTAAGCCTAGGGTCGAGGACCTACCTATTCGACTTCTCCACTAAAAGTTGGCGATTGACTTACTAAGAAGTGATCGTTTGTTATGCCAACTCCAAACTTGTCACCGCCAAATTATAATCAGATATTCTTGTGTGTATAATTTTTCCCCTGTTTATGCAGGAATAATCAATTCCAATAGAGACGAAAAACAGTATAATTTCTAACATGGTCGTCGACCTATTAAAATTGCTATCATGGACTGACTCCTTATTGTCTGTAAAATAGCTGTATATTTTACAGGGTGTTAGTTGTGTTGATTAACATATCACCCGCAGACTATTGTCTGAAAAATAGCTGTATACTTTACAGACTGTTAGCAGTTTTGACTAAAATATTGTCCGCAGACTATTGTCTGCAACATAGCTGCATACCTTACAGGGTGTTATGGCAAAACATATTTGGCATTAAGGTCGTGGGCCATATTTTCTGAGGGATAGCCGTGGGCTATTCAGTAAATTCTATCATCACTTGAACGATTAAAAGGCTGTAAGCCAACAGTATATTTTTTAATATGGTCGTGGACTTATTTAATTAAGATTGCAATCATGGACTCCTTATTGTCTGCAAAATATCTGCATACTTTACAGGGTGTAAATTGATTTGACTACATTTTCTCCTGAAGACTATTGTCTGAAAAACAGCTGTATACTTTACAGGGTGTTAGTTATTTGACTAAATATCTCCCGCACATTATTTTGTGCAAATTTAATTACTTGCAAAGGTTCCTACAACAACAATTGGGGCATGGGCCAACAGCTGTAGGGGCCGTTAGCTAACAATACCAACCATTTGTCATGCTTGGTTGATGCACTTTACTGTTTTGCAATGTGCATAATGCTCCTAAATGATTTAAGATTTATTATAAATACAGAGAATGTCAGTTAATACCATCATAAAAATAACTTACCTTGGAAAATTAGGACTTAATTCAGAGGACCCTGTCCTCGACCGTTTCTTTACCTCTGAAGAAAATGATTTCAATAAAAGAGGAAATTAAAAAAAATGTTACTACAATTCGAGATTTTGCAAAAATTACTGGTGTTATGGTAGCAGCAACTCCTGCCGTTCCTCGGAGTCGTCATCGTATCAAGACAAGGGCGCGCAAAATTTAGAGCCTTAATAGGAAAGTAGAATATTAATTTCAAAAGGTATAACGCAAATTATTAGCTGGTGGATAGACAATCTAGAATATACTGTAAATATGAAGCCTAGTACGTTTTCATTGGAATTTTGTTTTTCTTATGCGTCTGCGTCTCCTACAGGCTATTGTAACGGCCAAAAATGTCGCGAGTTTTGGGAAGAAGCCGACAAGTCTAAGCATATTAATTACCTTGAAATTAAAGCTGCTTGTCATGGCTCCAAATTAAAGTTGCTTGTCATGGCTTACAATTATTTACTAAATCAAATGAAAATATTGGAGTCACACTTAGAATCGATAATAAGACGGCAATATCCTGCATTAATCGTGGGGAAAGCGTAAAATATCGAAACTTAACCAATATAACCTTTCAAGTTTTAGGCTGGTGTGAACAAATCCGGCGTTTTTACTTAAAATTTCGATGTCTTTACTTATACTTTAAACATTTACCTGGTCTTTTTAGTTCGCGAAGTAAACAAAGGAGCTTCTTAGGTCTTGATAAGTAGCTTTAGGTTTCACCGCCTAATAAGGAATAAGTAACTTTAGGTTTCACCGCCTAATTAATATATAATAAAAAGATTTTTAAAGGGAAGCTACAAGTTAAAGCCCTTTACCCCTAAACCTAAATACGATTTTACATGGAACGTTGAACCTGTATTAATCTATTTATCAACACTTTACCCTTTACAATCTCTATCACCTCTTAAACTAACAAAGAAAACGGTAACACTTATGGCACTAAGTTCAGCACATCGGATCCAAACATTAAGCAAAATTACGATCGACAATAATAGAGACTCTACAGTCAAAATTGAAGATTCCGGAAAAAATTTAAACCTCAGCTCCCTATAAAAACCAGCCTATTTTCCATATTTTCAAAAACCAGAATTACCTATTATGTGTCGCAAATTCTATAAAACAGTACATTAAAGTCACCGTACACCTTCGTTCCAATTATACATCCCTATTCTTAACTCTGAAAAAACCACATCACCACGCAGTAACTCAAACCTTGAGTAGGTGAATCAACTTAATTTTTAACAGTGGTATGGTATGAACGTTAACGTCTTTACCAGATGTAGTGTAAGCCACGCCAGCACGTGAGCAGCCTTTAAGTTTGACGTAAACATAAATGTCATTAAGAATATAGCAGGGTATAGTCCTATAAATCGGACACTTCTTCAGATTCTATACTCGACCTCTAGGTACGCCCAGTGACATATTTGCTATCTTTAAGGAATTTATAGGACAGAATTTTCATTGATTTTTTTTGTCATACTTAAAAAAGAGTTGAATTGAACGACCTTGCTGCCTTAATTGTGTTTTTGTGGTATTCTCAGGATTGGAGGTAGAATAATGCAAAATTGCACCATCTAGCTTTAAACAGTTACAATGTAATCATATCGGAAGACAAGCGATGAAAAATTGATAGATTAATCGAATACCTACTTACCTGTATGAAGATTAATCGTAATTTTCCGAGCTTGTCTTCCGATATGATTACAACCCTCCCAACCACATGCCTCTTAGGCGGGCAATTTTGCTCTAAAACAGAATGAGTAAGCATCGAGATGCGTTAGCAGGCTCGGGTTGAAGATAAAAAATGTTATGCTTTAAAAACGTATCGATGGGTATGGTGATTCAGAAACTACAATGTAATCATATCAGAAGATAAGCTCGGAAAATTACGATTAATCTTCATACAGGTAAGTAGGTATTCGATTAATCTATCAATTATCAAGTGTACAAAATTTTTAATAAAATGCGAAAATGAACTAAATATGAATGCGATATTTCTAGTAAGATTTGCAACTCTTATTATCTTATCCTTAATTATTTATTTTCTTTTTCAATCATGTGGTATAAGTTTTACAAAAGGCAAATAAAATGAAACTTTCTTTTTATATTTATTACTCAGTCTAAACTGCTCTCAGATTTGTGTTGTTTTTTTTTTGTGTATTTTGCATAAGTACCTATATCATGGGGTTAAATAATCTAGTTATAAGCAATTTAAGACCGAGTCAGGAAAAACGAGTTGAAAGACATGAAAGAACTGATACCAGAGTATAGAAATGTAAATAACCGTTTTCCAGTAATCTGAAGGATCACTAATGCAATATTTGTTTTAATTTATTTTTGCACTCATTATATTGCATTAAGATATGAAAAACGAAATATACAGCAACGTTATTAATTGTGCTTTTCCAGAGTAGAAAGCAAAGTTCATACAGAGGAAAAACTATTTTAAAAAATTTCCCAACTGGTATCCGGTTTTATTTTTTTTTTAAATTTTCGATGTTATTGGGGGATATATAATTTACTCAAAAATCAGGACATTAGCCATATCGTATTATATTGCTTTTCAGCTCTTCATTTATGCGTTGGCATATGAATGACAATGATATTCAGGTATACCTATTATGCTAATTTTTTTTACGAAGAATGAATAATCGGTGAAGAGTTATATTTATAATACTAAGAACACCTTATTTACTTTTCCTTTTTATGCTCGCCTAATTCAAAAATTTTAGTGTATTATTTATTGACTTTCAATTCCCAACGAGATTTGACCATGACGTAGGCAATTTGGATTCTATACCAATTCTGGTTTCTATTCCTCGCTCGGTTCTGATGCCGCTGGAATTACATATATATTGTTCTACTACCGGGCAAAAAATACTTACTTTACCCACTTTCTAAGATTCGAAAAATATATTTTTTTTATGTAGTGAGTAAAATAATCTATTTTACACAGTAATGCGTAAAGTAGGAACCTATTTTCTTTTAATTTTGTATACACCTTTATAAAAACATTACCCAAGATAGTGATTTTTATAAAGATAAAGTAGCATATTTTATTAATTAGAACCTGGAGTGCGAACAAAGTGTGCGATTTTCTCAGTTATGCTAAAAATATAATATTAATAAAATATATAGGTATAGATAAAAAAATATTAAAAAGATCATAATGCAATTAAACTGTTATTTATGATAATGTTCTGGTGTAATAATAACAAAATATTATACCAAAAAAAGGCAGCACAATGATTTTTTAAACTAAATTAATATTATTTATTGATTAGAATTAGAAGTATTGGTGCCAAATGAGTATTTTATTTAGTATTTTTTCTAATTGTAATGAATAAAATATAATATCAATAGAATTAAAGGAAGAAAGAAAACAATTATAATATAATTATAATATTTATTTATTTGTACCTGACCAGATTCTGCCATAAAACCCTGACATTTTAATAAATAACAATCTTTATTTAAACGAGTACAATAACTATTTTATACCTTATTCCAGTAAAACAATAGGTACTAAGAGCTCAAAAGGCTGAGAGTGGTAGCAGATGAGGTACCTATAAAAATAAAAAATAGCAGAATATCAATTAATTGCATAAAAGTAAATTAAAATATTGTTTATTTCATACTGTTTAATAATAATGCATTTTTGGATCATTTTTAGGACGAAAAATCGAACTTTGAATTACTAGGACACTAAAATACTGCAAAAGTCCTAGGACTTTAAAAGTAATTTCCATGGCAACCCTATTGTTGTGGATATTTTTTGACACATCAGAAGCGTGACATGACACTGATTTTTTAATAGGAAGTCATGAAATTATTGACAGCTCAAAACGTCAATATATTGAGTTTCGCAAGAAAAAAGTTTAATTTTTAGTTTCCAAATGAACTGTTTTGATAATTACAATGTGTGCTCTTTATTTATTTTTTATGGCAGTGGCACACACACTAAAGGGAGATCCTATGGCGCTCGATGAACGGTGTGTGTGTGAAGACGTTGATTGACAGGGTTCTTGAATATTTGTAGGTTGTAATTAGTGGGAAACAGATGTCCTGGAAGTGAGTTCCACAGTGATGCAGTGCGCCAGACAAAGGAGTTCTGGTAAAGCGATGTTCTAGGTGTTTCTAGTTGTACGACGAACTGGTGCGCTCCTGCCGTCTGTCGGGACTGTCTGACAGGAGTTGCCAGGGGCGGGATTATGCGAGCCAAATCCTGGAAACATCTGCCGTGAACGTATCTGTAAAACAGAGACATCTCGGCCACATGTCTGCGATGTTCCAGACTATCCAGATTCCGGGTCAACTTTGGATCGCCGATGAGACGCACAGCCCTCTTCTGAATGGAATCCAGCAGCTTTAGGGTATGCTTTGGTGCGGCACCCCAGATATGTGAGCAATATTCTAAGCACGGTCTTATTTGCGCTTTGTACAGCAAGAGCAACTGCTGCTGCGGTGTACAAGCTCCTGGGAGGCTGATTTTGCGATATTAGCAACATGGTCATGCCATGGCATATTGCTGTGACCGAGACACCCAGCAGCCCGATTGACGAGGATGAAGGAATGGTCGATCCTGCCATGATGATGGCAGGGCCCGCTGTATAGGCCCTCTTAGTAAACGTTGCTGCTTGGTTCTTTGCTGCATTGAACTCGACCAAATTTCGGTCGCCCCAAGTTTGAACTTTCTCCAGGTCTTGATTAATTGCCGTAATCTGCTCCTGTCTGCGGTGATGAGTCCCAGTCGCTGGTAAGGGTTTTTCTGATCTAAAGTGGGAGACAAGGGTACTGTCATCTGCAAAACTGTAAACAGGATTATTCGTTTCGATCAGCAGGTCATTAATATAGATGAGGAACAGAGTTGGTGAAAGTATTGCGCCCTGAGGCACGCCCGCGTTGATGGTGAATGTGTCCGAGATGTGTCCATCGACTGCAACGTGTAGGGATCGGTTCTTAAGGAAACTGGCCAGCCAGCTGCAGAGAGAGGCGGGCAGTCCCAAGGACGGCAGTTTGTTGAGCAGTCCGTCATGCCAAACTCTGTCGAATGCCTTTGAAATATCCAACGCAATCGCTCGAGACTCTCCGTAGTTTTCAATTGCCCTACTCCATATATGAGTGACATAGGCCAATATATCTCCTGTCGATCTCTCTTTGCGAAAGCCGTATTGATTATCGCTGATTATTATGTTGCTCTCGAGGTACTTGAGTAGTTGCTGGTTGACTACAAGTTCCATGACTTTGGAGATTATTGGAAGCAAGGCAATTGGGCGATAGTTTGGGGGCGTGGTTTTCTTGCCTTTTTTTGGAACAGGTTGCACTCGAGCAACTTTCCAAGAGGATGGGTAAATCCCTTTTCTGTAAGAAAGAGAAAAAAGCCTGGAAAAAACTGGTGTTAGTTCGTTGGCGCAGTTCTTTAGCACGATGGCAGGTATTCCGTCCGGTCCTGATGCCTTTTGCGTATCTAGTTCTTTAAGGATTTTGTGAATATTACGGTGGGAAAACTTGACTTCTGCCATGGTAGCGTTGATGTTAGGTATAGTGGGGAGAGTCTTGCCTTGGGGCACGTCTAAGGTAGGGTGTTTGTTTTTCCTTGGCTGTAGTCGCCGCGATGCCACGTTCGTCCGTCAAAGGTGGGAGAGACGTTTTTGTAAAGTTGTTACTTACTGCCTTTGCTACCGACCAGAAATTCCTGGAGCCCCTGGGGCATTGCAAAAGTTTATTCCTGATCTTTTGATTGTGTTTCTCCTTAGTTTTGTCGATCAAACGCTTGCACTCGTTTCTCGCTTCGATAAAATAATTGCGATTTTCAGCGGTCTGATTTTGCTGCCAGTACTTATAGGCTTGCTGTTTCCTTCCTACAGCTCTTTCGCATCTTTTGTCGAACCAGGGGTTTCCCTTTGATGGTAACTTGATGGAATTTGGGATGTATGCTTCCATTCCTGAAGAGATTACTTGCATGATCTCTTCGCAGCAGTCTGACGGGTCGTCAGTGGCAAAGCAGACGTCGAGCCAAGGAAACTCTAGGTAGAACTACCTTAGATCGTCCCAGTTTGCAGAATTGTAATGCCAGATTTTGCGAGGCAATGGTGGATCCTTCTGTATGGGCTGCAATTCACAAACCGTTGCAATAAGTTTGTGGTCGGAGGTACCTAATGGCGGACCAACTTTAACCTTGTATTGGTCATGATTGGTGGTCAGAAACAGATCCAGGAGGGCGGCGAATTCGCCCTTCTCTGAGATTCGAGTTGGTTCGTCTACAAGTTGAGTAAGCACGCAGCTGATGGCAAAGCTTCTCTACCTTCGTTGTCGGTCTTGTTGTGATGTTTGAGCCAGTTGGTGTCGTGGGCATTGAAGTCTCCCAGAACGATTATTTCTGAACTGGGGTGATCGACCTGTATCGAGTAAAAAGTGGTAGCTAGTGTTGAGAAAAAGCTTTGATAGGCTCTATCGCTCGGAGGCTTATGCATCTACCACCTAGGGCCGCTTCCACTCGAAGCATCGGCCTCAGACTCATTCCTTTGGCGGTCCCTAGTCTGACAGGGGTAAAAATGGGGTTTGTTGTATCACTCCCCAGTGATCAACTCCAGACTTTGTACGTTGGTGTTCTCCAGCCTGGAGGAGGAGGATGGGATTTGATGGGCCACATCCCGTGGCAACTCGGAATGGTGGGGGCGTCACTCCCCGTAATCAAACTGCTCTCACCAGTTTGACGTTCCTGCCAGCCAATACAATGCAGCCCCTCTTGTCACAAACTGTCATTGATCGGCTCCAGACTTTGTACTTTGGTGTTCTCCAGCCTGGAGGAGGACGATGGGATTTGATGGGCCACATCCCGTGGCAACCCGGAATGGTGGGGGCGTCACTCCCCGTAATCAAACTGCTCTCACCAGTTTGACGTTCCTGCCAGCCAATACAATGCAGCCCCTCTTGTCACAAACTGTCATTGATCGGCCCCAGACTTTGTACTTTGGTGTTCTCCAGCCTGGGGGCGGACGACGGGATTTGATGCGCCATATCCCATGGCAACTCGGAATTGCAGGGGCGTCACTCCCCGTAATCAAACTCCTCTCACCAGTCTGACGTTCCCGCCAGCCAACACAATGCACCCCCTCTTGTCACAAACTGTCATTGATCGGCCCCAGACTTTGTACTTTGGTGTTCTCCAGCCTGGGGGAGGATGACGGGATTTGATGCGCCATATCCCATGGCAACTCGGAATGGCGGGGGCGTCACTCCCCGTGATCAAACTCCTCACACCAATTTGACGTTCCTGCCAGTATCCAAGAAGTATCCGATATTAACACACATCATCGTATTATGGTTTTCTTAGGGAATCTCATTGAACAATGTGGTAGTAATTCAAAGGAGGAGAACTTGGTTTCTATGATCCAGCAACACTTACTTGAAAATTCCATAAAATACATAAAATGTTACGTGGACAAAAATTAAACAAAATAATCTCCAAATATTATATATATATTTTATTAAACATAGACATTTAATAAACGCCATTCGTCCAACTTATATTCACCATTAAAAAGGGAGAAGGTACCAGAAGAATTCCAGAAACACTTAAAATTTGTCACTGAAAATTGTAATTTTTAATAAATATAGAATATTGTTTTTCCTATTTCTGCTTAGATATATTAAATTGAAACAAAGCTTGACTGTTTTATCCCCTACTGATATGATTATTTATAAAAAATACATTAACTTTTATTTAAACAAAAAAAATATTACCTTAAATAAAACACAAACTACCGACTTGATTTGCTCAAAATAATAAGTAGTCAGTTGTTGGTAGAACAATCTATTATTCATCAACAACTTTAGTTAACTAAACTTGACAAAAATATTTTTTCTTCAAACGTCAGTAAATCCGTCATTACTCGACGGTGTAGGCGGCCGTGAAGTTTCATTTTTCCTCCGCCGGAGCTTTACTTTTCCCTTTTCCGCCGGCGCGGCGGAGGTAAAAGTGTTTTGAAAAAATAATTATTGTTGACAGTGTCCACTGACAGCTTTATGTTACATTACTATAGCAAGGACCTGTGCCTATTCACCGACACCGGTCTAAGCCGCCGTGCAAACCAACTTATCTCTGATAATAATAATAATTATTATTACTATTAAAAAGAGACATTTTTGCATTACTTTGTAGACATTTGAAGAAAAAACAGCATATTTTATGTGGAGGAAAAGTTACATTTCATGGCTTGCTATCCATTACCAGCCTCACTCCGTTCGGCTATTAAACATGAGCGCGCCATGAAAAGTATCACTGTTCCTCTATATAAAATAATATACCAATTTTCTCCGATAGACAGCAAATATTAATTTTGCAGACACATATTAATCAGCAGCATAATTATTAGTCTCCATGGGAACAAAATGTTTGACATAAGTTGTCAAACTATAATTATTGTGTACATATACATTTCCATAGCAACCAACCGTTCCAACAATTGCGATTTGTATTAAATTTTGTTTTAATTTATCACTACAGGAAAAATAAAAAGATTGTGGGAATTGTAATAATTTGCATATATGCAATTATCATTATAAACAATCGGAGAAAAAATTATATGTTCAACTCGGCAGCAAAGTAGATTGATTGCCCTAGCTGAATTTCTAGCCTCGCTACGCTCGGTTATGAACTATCAGCCGCGGCAGTTAATCTACTACTTTGTTGCCTCGTAAAACAAATAGCTATTTCTTACAACGAACTTGAAGCAGTAGCATAGTGATATAAACACTGTTACGTTAAATAAAACTATTGAATAAAACACAAACTACCGACTTTAGTTACACAATACAACAAAAAGTCAGCAGATGGAAGTCCAACCTCTCATTTTTCAGAAATTTGACTCCACTAAAGTTGGTAGAATATGCATAGGAAAGTTTTTAAATTCATCGATGGATATATAACATCGTTACGTTATTACGTTAAATAAACCTATAAAATAAAACACAAACTACCGACTAGACTAGTTAAACGATACAACAAAAAGTTAGCTGATGGAAGTCCAACCTCTCATTCTTCAAAAACTCCACTCCATTAAATTTGGTAGAATATGCATAGGAGGGTTTTTAAATTCACCAGTGGATCCATCACACCTTTATTTAAAAGTCCATAAAGATTCGAAAAAGGTAGCATGCAATCAATGTATCCCGCAGTGAATCTAAAAAGAATCTCTAAATTTTCTTACAAGAAACTTTCTGACTATTAATAAAACTCCATTACATAATAAATCTATTATTTTATTAAATTCAGAACACAATATATTCCTCTACTTATTAGCATTATAGAAATTAAACGTACAACCAGAAACTTGTTTGAAAACCACCTCTGCATTTGAAAAGGGTGATATATCCATTTCCTTTCCAGACAATAATTCTTCGTGATTTGAATCTGACGTGGGTGCAGTAGCTTTAACTTTGTGTTGTTTGCACTGCAGAATAAGTTTAGTGCATTCCTTTTTATTTTCTAGTGAATTATCCATCATCCAAATAGTCCTTGGCCACTGTTGAACTTTTCTAGCCTCCATATAATACTTACTAGATCAGCGCCAGCATCAGCTAAAAGAGTCGCTGAACTGCGTCTAAAGCAGTGCTCTGTGTAAGCCTCTGCATTTGGCAACTTCAGGTATTCATCTATTTTTAAAGGTATTTTTGCCAAAGTGTGCACTCTAACACGTTGAACTGTGCATTTGTACGCCCTATAATAAATAAAAAAGTTATCATGACTTATGGTAACGGGCGTAATGCATTGTACAGAGTACAGGGTTATCCAACGAGAACTAGACAAGGCAATTCTGGACTTTCCATGTACTTTTATAAAAAAAAAAACTGAAATAGCCATCTTATGTAATTTTCTCCCGCGAATTCGGATATGTTCAGCAAAAACAATTGAACATCAAATAAAAGTGCTAGGGGTCACTTTGATATTTTTTTTAAATGGAACACCTGTATATTACTAAATTTTTGACTCTCTAGCAAAATCTAAACACATTTTGTGTATAATATCCTATAACTATCTTTAGCTGTTTACCAAATATTTGACAGTTGAAAGTCGGGTATTTTGTCACTTTGACAGGCTCTAAAATCTAAACCCCACAAGATCAAAGAAAACGGTTTGCACATTCCTATCTTAGGTTTTCATAAACTATGGAATGATAGTATCTTCGAATTAAACCTGCGGATAAATTCAAAGTTACTGTCATTTGGTAGCTTATGAAAACCCAAAATAGGAATGTGCAAACCTTTTCTTTGATCTCGTGCGGTTTAGATTTTAGAGCCTATCGAAGTGTCAAAATGCCGACTTTCAACTGTCAATATTTGATAAACAGCTAAAGATAGCCATAGGATATTATACACAAAATGTGTTTAGATTTTTCTAGAGAGTCCAAAAAGGAAGTAATATACTGGGTGTTCAATTTAAAAATATATCAACGTGACCCCTAGCTCTTTTATTTGATGTTCACTTGTTTTTTTTTGCTAAACATATTTGAATTCGCGAGAGAAAATTACATAAGATGGCTATTTCAGTTTTTTTTTTATAAAAGTACAGGGAAAGTAAAAAATCGCCTTGTTTATGCTCGTTGGATATCCCTCTATTTTTTATACAGCTGAAGATGACTATCACCGGTCATACCGTCAGTTATTGTGAAGACTGTCTTGTGATTGGTTTTTGTGTCTGGTATTGTCACAATAACGACATCACCTTTGTCCTGAATATCATTAATGCAAATATTGTAAAGTTCCTCTTTCCTGCAGGCTCCGCAATTCTCAAACAAAGTGACAACTTATAGGACAATGCAAAAACTAACAAACTGCGTCAAAAATAAAAGAAATTAATAACATGAACTACCTTCATCAAAAGGTAGGTTTCATTCGGGACCTCCGTCATGAATTTGTAAATCTCATCTTTTGTCAGTATAGGCGATTTTTTTGCTTCATATCCTACAGATTTTCTTTTTAAAAAGACCTTTAGTTTATGAAATTTTCCAATGTCACGATCCCCCTTGGCTTGGCACGTAATGTGGAATGTAACACTGAAAACTTGGACCAGAGTGAAGAAGATTTCAACGTTTTCGACTATTAATGAAAGAGAAACCTGCACCATTTTAAATTTTATAACTTTGAAATTACCTATATGGGAAAGTAAGCTAACATAACATCTTCGTTTACAACAGTAAAATTTTTACTCTTTTTCCACTCATTAAACACCAAATATTCTTTTTCTTATTGACTTCTTGATTCTTTTGGCATCAAATTGTTTTTTACTCGTGCTGCTTCCTCGAGAATATCTTGAGGTACGTAATTTATACTCATTTTCACAACTGAATGAGGATAAAACAAAAAACGCGACAAATAACTTTTTTCTTCAAACGTCAGTAAATCCGTCATTACTCGACTGTGTAGGCGGCCGTGGCGGCGGAGGTAAAAGTGTTGTCATAGCAACATAGATACAATACAAACAGACAACAAAATAAGCGTCAACAACTCAAGATTTATTAAACTACAATTTGTATTTATCACTCAATTTGTGACTGCATTTCTAAAAATCACTAATTTAGGAACAAATTGGTTATTATTTAATCGAACTTACTCAATAACTGCTTATCAATACGGAATTAAAACGCAATCGGAGACCCAATCTTAAAAAATAATTATTGTTGACAGTGTCCACTGACAGCTTGATGTTACATTATATTAACCGACACCGGTCTAGGCAAGGCCACCTACGACCGTGGTCTAAGCCGCCTTGCGAACCCATTTATCTTTAATAATAATTAGGTATTATTACTATTAAAAAGAGATGTTTTTGCATTAATTTGTCGACATTTGAAGAAAAAACAGCATATTTTATTTGGAGGAAAAGTTACTTTTCATGGCTTGCTCTCTATTACCAGCCTCACTCCGTTCGGCTGTTAAACACGAGCGCGCCATGAAAAGTATCACTTTTCCTCCATATAAAATAATATACTATTTTTTCTGAAACAAATATTTATTTCAAACCGTGGCTAGGAGATTATGGTTATTTAGCCTACTTATTAGCAATTCACTTTTCCATCAATTATTATTAGCGAAAAGTCGCAAAAATATTAACGATTATTTACTTTTTTAAATATTTTCAACTCAGTATGAAATAAAATTTTGTATGTACCACGGACGAAAAGTGGCTTTAAAGTATTCGTAAGTTTTTACGGCCTCGGAAGTTTTTAAGGCTTCGGCTGCGCCTCTGCCGTTAAAATTTACTCATACCCAAGCTCACACCTTAAAGCCCTTTTCGTCCTCGATATATGAATAACTATTATTTAATTAATTTGTGATAAAGTTAGGCACTGCTTAGAAAGACCTAAGTTTAGTACTAATCGAAACACATGCAAACAGAGCCAGGTCCTTTTGCATCTTTCACAGTGACTAACATTCCTTACAATAATGTTAACTAATTTATCTGCATTTTAAGATTTAATTGAAATAATAATAAAGCAATAAGTAAATTAATAACCATGGACAATAATAAAAAATTTAATATATTATATTAAGCATCTGAATGATGAACATAACAATGAACCATATGTACCATTCCATTTTGCTAATATCAAAAATGTAAAACAGAACATTATTGTAAAAAACAGAATACCCTCTAAGTAAATCTATTTTACAGAAAAAAAAGTAAAGAGTCAAAAGTTGTTTTTCTTTTTTAATGTTTTTTAGGAAACGGTTCACTCACATAACTTTTTAAAATTATTTTTCTTACTTACTCGCTTTTGAACGCTTATTTACTGGAAGGGAAATATTCCTGCTTTTCCATTTTTCTCGTCTTTGGTGTTTTATATCTTTTTTCATTTGTGCTCTTCTTTGCCAACTGTAAAAACATTTAAACCTTCAACCTTAAGGTCTTCTGCCCATCTTCTTCATAATCGCGATCCTGGGCAGTCCCATCCTTTTTGATGTGATTTTGCGGTTTCTTATTTCTTCAATAAACTGATATACTTCTTCCTCATTTTGGATTTTCATAGTAGAGTTTTTCGTAAAGTTTTCACGGAATCGTCTGTAACAGAGTTAGCCTCCATGCACTCCTCATACATGCGTACCAAGTGTACATCAGGAAAATTACACTCATATCGATGAATGCAGATTTTGCTTACTCGACAGTATAACGTCCTACATTCACTCCCGCATACTTGCCTCAAATTAACTACCCATATTTTAGAATCACCCTAAGATTTTACTTTGTACTGACAATAAATTCCCGCATCCTTTGGTACCTCTGCTTTGTTTTGCATTTTTTTTTGTCTTTTTTTTTGCACCTTAATGATGACTGATGACTTTCTCCTGGTAGTTACTAACATTTGCCCTGTCAAACACTTTTCCACATTTTTAGATCCACTAAATTCTCAATTGTGCCCAACAACTTCTCAGTCATCACATGGGTCTTCCTTCTGAGTTGATTTATCTTCAGCATGTAGTTTAAGCTGTCTCTTACCCAAATAAATCTGTAGGTACCTGAGTTCGTCCTATAACAATGGGCCCACATTTTTATCCTGTCCTCATCCTGAAAGTAATATTTAAAAAATATGAATTGCTTAGCAGAGTTAATTAAATACCTATCTAATTATGGAAACAAATCAATTTCATCTTATTTAAGTACAAATGCTAAAATGTATAATTCTCACCTAGTCAAGTAATTGACAAAATCAGTTTTGCCTGCCTCTTGCAATTTTAATAGGTATGTGTCTTTTATTATAAAATGGTATTAGCATAGTATAAACAAACTAGTAAGTTCACTCAGCGGTAAATCTGTTGATGTAATCATTGTATGTTTGCTGTCAATCGGAGAAAAACTTATAAGTAAGTTCACTCAGCGGTAAATATTTTGATGTAATTCAGCCACATTCCTTTATATCACGTGATAACTGGAGGTGAGCGATGCGCTGCGTAACGCCAAGTCCTAGGCACAGATTAAATCTGTGTCCTAGGTGAGCGATTTTCAGTCGACGCGAACGCGAAGCGCTGGCGATGCCGTACGAAAAGTTAATATAGTCGCACGGCATGGGAACGCCACACGAGTCCTAATTCTACATTTTCCTAAACTTACGATTCCGGCCGAATGCCTTCGGAAAATTAAAAACAGTGTTGTCAGTATTGTCGGATTTTCGAGGGGACGGGTATTATCGATTGTATATAATTTATTAGAAATGTTCACACTTATACATATTACGTCATCTCAAGATTAAGCGAAGTATGCAGCCTCAACAGTTCTATTCGAATTGCCAAAATTATTGTTTATTGTTTAGATTAAAACCTGATAGCGGCACGTCTCTGGTGATACATTTCATTTAGGCACGTCATGTTTATAAAATTAAATAAATACGGATGATAAAGACCTAAAATGAACACAAACTTTCTTCAAGAAGTCAAGTTCTTAACTTTCCCCGCACCGAACGTCTAAGTAGCAAAACTTCACTTACAAATTATCCTATTGTGTATTTAAATACAATAGTTGTTCCTAGTAAAGTAAGTGCATTATTTTTTTGTATTTTTTTAATCGTCACTATTTTATATACAGGGTGGTCAAACAAGTTACATTTTTTTGTATCAAATACCCTATATTTTATTACATTTTTGTATTCTACTTACAATAATAATCATTCTAAGCATATTTGATTTATGATTTTACACCTCTAGAGTTAGTAGTTTCGCATCAGCTATAGAAAATTGAAAATCGGCACTTTGGCTACTTTTCACCTAGGTAGCAAGAAGACCATTAGAGGTGGAGCAAAATGAATTTCACATTCCCATCTTAACTTTTAAAGAGCTATCTGACGGTACTAGCTGGTAGGTGGTACCATGGGTACCAAATCTGGTACCACGGTAGGTACCATCAGATAGCTCTTGAAAAGTTAAGACAGGAATGTGAAATTCATTTTACTCCATCTTTAATAGTCTTCTTGCTACAAAGGTGAAGAGTAGCCAAAGTACCGATTTTCAACTGTTTATACCTGTGAAACTACTAGCTCTAGAGATATATCATCATACATCAAATAGGTATGCTTAGAATTTTAAGTAGAATCCAAAAATGTAATAAAATATAGGGTGTTTCATTTTAAAAAAATATAACGTTGTTTGACGATTAAAAAAATACACCAAAATAAAGATCATTTTACTAGGAACAACTTTTGTGTTAATTTTTTTTGCAACCCCTCTAGTTTTCGAGATAAGGTATAGGCACCTCTTAAACGGGCCGCCATGTACACTTCAAAGCAAAACAACTCCATATTTTTTGAAGTGTAAACATCTTACGCGGCGGTATGAGGGCAAATCTCGGGGAAATGGACGGAAGTGTGTAAGGGGATGTGACATCATAACTCATGCGCAGTGATTAGTGCGCAGCTACTTCAGCGCTTCCTTGTAAAACGTGTTCTTTTTAATGCCAGAATATAGGCAATTAATTCCAAATAAGTGGTTGCCTATATTCAGGCGTTACGAAGACAAGACGAAATATACTCTTTACGAGGGCTGCTCAAATATTTGTGCATACAACATACCAAGGGCTTTAAAAATTATTCAATTAAAAGCTGTTGAAGCAATACATTAAATTACACAACCGATATCGATATAGGATATGTTTGCACATCAGTGTCTCGAGTACTAGCTGACTGTTTTTTTATTTTATTTATCCTATGATTTTGAATATACCTATATTTTTTTTAAATTGCAAATCAAGAAAATCTGTATTTTAGGGCAAAGTGTAACATTTTTTGAAGCTCTTTTTGCGCATATTTTCTGACCGTTGAAAGGGTCCAAATAGTACTTTAGAGAAGTCGTTGTGTCAACATTTTTATGAAAAAGGGAATGAGTTAAGTGAATCGACAGAGCGTCGGATGTTATCTCTGCATGAACAAGAAATTTTTAGAAAGAGGTTGCGAGAGATTACCTGCAGTGCGTTCGGTACAAGAAGAGTCCAGTCCGCTAATTAACCTGTTAATTCGTGCGATTTTGTTTCGGTTGGTTTTCAAGCTATAGCTTTGTAAACAATTAAAATGGAACTTCAAAGAAACAAGGCTGTTATTGCCATTATGGATTTGTCTACTATTCGCGACGTACAAAAGGCAACATAAGGTTAATAATATATCAATTATTAATGATTTTAAGTGTTTTGCAAATAGGGTAGTCAAGAATTTTATATTATTTGCCGGGATTGTCGAGAACAAAAAGCGGTATTTGAAAATGTAGGAAAAACCGGTGATACCAAATAACATGTATATTTTTTATGCTATATTTTCAAAAATGTTTTTAAAATTGCTCTTGTCTTGAGGAATTTGCTGTGTAGGTATGTTTTATATTGAGGAATCTGGATTAAAATGGTATTTCTTTCTTTTTTATTTATTCATTAAAAAGCGGGAAAAACGCGTCCCGCTAACTCCTTAAGCGGGACGCCAGTTCCAGAAACGGGAAATCCCGCCAAAAACTGTAAGCTTGGCAACCCTATTTACACAGTACCATCCAAAAACAAACTTCGTCTCATTTAAAAAGGCTTAATTTGCTCTTTAAAACGCTCCTTTAATTTTGTATTTTTAAACGTTTCCATAGCCGCTAGATGGATGGGCTATTTTTGTTGTTTTTACAAAAAAAAAATCTAATGATATTATTCTTTTTGCATCAATGAATAGATAATCAATTTATATACAATTAGCTAAACAATAATTTTGTAATACGGTCAGGGGCTTCCCGAAAGGTTTTTTTTGTGGTTCACGCGCGTCACGTTCGAACCAAAAGCAATTCAATTTGTAGACCTTATTCAACAACATGCCACAAAAAATAGACTGGACCTAGAGTTTAGTTTCATCACCGTGATATTCGTAAATTCCTCAAATAGCTGGATACGCAAAAGGCATCAGGAGCGGCAGAATAACTGCCATAGTCTTAAAGAACTCTGCCAATGAACTAACCCCAATTTTTTCCAGGCTTTTCTCTCTGTCTTACCGAAAAGGAATTTACCCATCTTCTTGGAAAGTCGCTTGAGTGTCCAATTGCCTTGCTTCCAATAATCTCCCAAGACATGGAACGTGCAGTCAATCAGCAACTACTGAAGGTCCTCGAGGCCAACAGAATAATTAGCGATAACCAATATGGCTTTCGCAAAAGAGATATAGTGGCCTATGCCACTCAATTATGGAGTAGGGCAATTGGGAAATATCGATTAATCCCGATATAAAACAGTGCTTTTTAAACGACCAACATGATTCTTTTAATCCTGAAGCCTTTAGAATTACTCTACAGAATATTCTGCCAACTCCTTCAAATAATATGTTTGATCTATGTTTAGTTTGTGGTCTAAAAGCGTCAGATCCGTATGTCAAATGTAATATTTGTAAACGATGGCTTCATTATAATAATTATTCACAGCTAAATAAAGATAAAGAGTATTTAGGAAAGGTAGCAGAAAATACTTATTTTCCCCTCCCTGTATTTTAAACAACCCATTTTGACACTGTTTTGAGGGACGTAAGTGAGAATTACCAAAAAGGTATCGATTGCCCTTGACGACGGGTTGTAAGTCAACTTACCACCCGTGGGTGGTAAGTTGACTTACAAGTGGTTGTATTCATCAAGTTTAAACTACAAACACAGGAGAGCTTTAATTTTTTAGTTCATCCACAACGTCAAGCTAACAATGATTTATAAAAATGGAGTAATATTAAGTGAAATAAATATTAATATTACAATTATTACAATTATGAACATTACATACAATATTGGATAAATGTTTTCTCGTTTTTACTCAGTTTGTATGGAATGTTCTGACTCCAGAAATTCTCCATCTCTAACCAAGTTTTCTGTTACTCTTGAAGTACTGCAAGAGACTTCTGGCTTCGTTATATTGTACAAAATTTTATTTGTAACTTCCTTTTTATTGCTGACGCTCTCGGCTACATAACTTTCCGCAATAGTTGCAGATTTCCATCCCCATGTTGCTTGAGAGCTAAGACATCAACTCCAGTATTTGCTAATAAAGTGGCCGACGTTCTTCTAAAGGCGTGTCCAGTATACCTACTGCTTAAAATTCTCAAAGTTCAGAAATTTAGCAATTTTACTTGGAATTGAAGAAATCGTGTTTTTTCCGACAGGCTGATTTAAGCACTCTCCATTTTGATATCGCATGAAGAAGCGAGGATTAAAATTCGTCATGTGAGATCTTATATCAATGTAATTTTGAAGTATTTTGAAATAACAAACTTTCTCATCGTCACTTTTAGTCACTGTGAATTTACGTGCCATTCCATTTTTAATTTTTGGAATCAGGAATAGTAACAATTATAACTTCATGCCTTAATTCAACATTGTTCATTTTCATTACACAGAGTTCATTAGAACGGCGCCGGCGCGCTCCAGCAATTCCCATTATCATTACAACCTTCATCATAAAATAAATATCATCGGGAGCTTCAAACAGGAACTTATTCACGTTTTCCCTGTCAAACACATTGGATTTTTTAAGTTTATACCCATTTCTTCTTTTTAAAAATGCTCGAAGTTTAGGATACTTCGAAATATCTATGTTTTCCTCTATGAAAAGGGTGGACTTCAACATGGAATACTCACACCATAAGCTTGATGGAGACTTTAATACAGCAGATTTTTCGAGAAAGTACGCCAAAAGCACGGTTTCTGAAACTGCAGTAGCAGTCTTTGTTTGGCACCATTTCTTGAAGTATTGATGCGTTGCCTCATACCTCTTCCTCGATTTTTCTGGCAGCAGCGACAGACAAGCGATATTTGCTGATTCTTCTATATCCATTTGGCTATTATACAAATCAATAATTTAATTTTTTCACAATTCAGCTTGACGTTATTGATAAAATAAGAATGTTTATGACCCTATAGAAACTGGCCAGAGCTGTCTTCATAATTTCATACGAAAATTAAATTAATAAAAATCCAAGAATAAATTCTGCAGGGAGGCGAAAAAATCTTATATACTCCACGGGATGTAAGTACATTTAATAGTCTCGAACTAAACCGTCCTCGGCTAGTAAATATCACTTACATTCCTTATAGTATAAATAACTATTTATACATTTGTCCCTTAGGTCAAAATCAAAAAGATCCTTTCAAAAGTACAAAAAATAATCAGGAAATTAAATTGAATTGCACCAAAATTAAAGTTCCTCCTAATACATTATAGGAACTTTTTAAATAATATCTATAAAAATCGAGAGTCAAATGATAAGTGTGCAAGATATATCCAGACAAAAGACCCCTTCAAACATTTAAAATGGTATTATTTCGTAACCATTATAGACTCTGAAACTGCTAAAGGTGTGGCAAAATAGTAACATTTTAGACAAAATGTTTGTTTGCTTCGTTTTGTTGGGATTTTTTTCTGCGATTCGTCATTTATAAGTATTATGGATTATCTTAAAACTAACCTTCATCTATCTTGAATAACTATAGACAGCTTCATGATATTGAAAATTATGTGTTCATTCATTCCTAGCTTCTCTTACTGTATCAAAACAGAATTGATCCGTGAACTTCTGAAGCGACTCAACGCACTCTGGTTCAACAGCTTGCAAGGGGGTGGCGATCGCTAGAAAAGCCGGGGTTTCCTTCTTCATTGCTTTCCAGGTTTTTCATGCACTCTTTTTGCCTTTACCTGTGAAAAATGAAACGCTATCGCACCCGGTGTATGTATGGAATCCCCGAAGAGCCGTGGAATTTGTGTTTCCTAGAGTGCCTATCAGAAAGTTCCCGGTGCTTTACTTAGGGTTTCTTTTTTTGTAATTATAATACATTATTACCTGTAATCAGATGAGCTGCTACAAATTGAGGCGTAGCCCCAGTACCGTACGATAACCACAGTTCTTGAAGACCAAGGGCGTGTGGCTGGTGATAAAAGGAGATAGCGAAAATCATCACATCAGTATCAATTGGTTTGGAGATGAAGGATAATTCTTCCATGGTACGGCAAGTGGAACCCGCAAGAGATGTATGGACACTTTGGGAAGCAAAAATGGTATCGCCAATGTTTGTACCACTTGAAGGGAATCGCGATTCGCTTTACAGCTGACGCAGCTAAGAAGAAAAAAAGGCCTTCCTCATTTTTATTGGCTTCTTAAGAAAGTCCATTCATTTCCCAGGTAGCCTGCCGGACGGTGTAACTTGCCTGCGATTTTAGCGTATGGCATCCTTTACGCCGTATCCAGGATACTGATCCCACACGAAATCCACTTTCTGTGCTTTGAAATGCGATGCATTATTTTGGATATATGGCTTCAACTCCATCTTACAATACTCCTCAAACGTTCCAGAAGTTAGAGGCCACCTGATGTGAATGAGAGTTACATCATTGTATACCATGTGGGATCAGTATCCATAAGTATTTTTTCATAATAATTTTCAAATAAAAACGTTTTATCGCCCCCGGCACACACATTATTTCTCTTGTAACTATTCATTCAATACTTTATGCTAACGTAAAGCTCTATGAGTAATTGCTTGAAAATCCTGGCTGATACCTATGTCTAATATTTTAAGTATTAAATTTTTCAGAACATTTAAGCAAAAAATGGTTCCTTACCTAAAATTTGGAACAGCTTTACATTTTTGACCCTAAATTTAGATTATACGCACAAAACAAAACCGAAAACAACCCTTTGTTCAAGTAAATCGGACGAGAAACACGAAATCTACAGTTTTGCGGCCATTTTGGAAATTGGCAGCCGTCTTGAATCTTAAGGGACCAAATTCTGGTTTCCTCGGAATAAACATATTTTTAAGGTGTCTAGATAACATGTGCAAAGCGCCTTGCTTTTAACCTAAACTGCCGTTTTGTTATAGTTTCCGATCTGTACCGCTTCGACTACTATTAGGTTTTTATCAGAAAATGGGTGAACATGGAAATTATAAGAAAAACCTAATCCAGCACAATTCAGCACACTGCCGAAGTAGTCATAGTTCATTTATGTATGATCTGATTTCCAAAATTTCGGGTTGGCCGAGCGTCAGGTTAGCCCCCTATTAGGTTTTTAATTAAATATTACTATTAACATTGTTTCATCCTGTATATAAACAATGCTATTAGCAAAACATGTAATTTTGTTCTAAAAGTTGTGCTTTTTTATAAGCTCTGGGGTGTCATCCAGTTAGAAGTGTGTTTCAAATATAATATGTTGTGAAACAGAATATAATAAACATACTGTGAAAGTTAGAATTTTATTATTTTAATTTGTGGTAGGATTGCTTTGTTTTGGTGCTTTATCTGCCCCTTTATCCCTCCTTCCTGCCTCCCAAGAGTAAACATTTATATAAAAATGTTTAATTTCATTACCAGTGAATGCTAGACATCAATTTTTCTATTGAAATTTACTAATTTCTAATATAATCTTGTTTACGTCACTAATTTCTGGTCGACGGTGAAAACATGTTTCTCGTGTCTGATTTCAGATCTAACTTCAATGACGTGTTTAAGGTACACCAAAATAATCAGTTAAGAGAAAGGCCCTTGGCTCCTTGGAGCCCTAAATTTTACCTATATTTATAAAATAAAAGTATACACACCACTCGTAAATTTGACTCTTAAAATAAATATTATTACTCAAACAACGGTCTAAGTATTTAATTGTTCTTGATGCCTGATGGATAGGTATCATGCTGAAATCTAAGGAAACACTCACATTCATGTACGATGGGAGAACCTAATGTAAATCAACATGTTTAAAAGTATAATATTAAGTATACATATTATTTATTATTTTCTAAATTATTTCCAAGTAGGGACGTATAAAGAGGGGCAGAGTTGCATTGCAAGACCGTCGTCGGTCAATAAGGTATTGCGTCGGTCGCCGCCAGCTGCCAGATTATCTTAATACGAGGTTGACAAATTTAACACGTTCCTTTCCTTCACCTCATGTAAAATTGAGATCCCAAGAATTTCGATCATAGCCGATGCTAGCCGAACCGTGTATGACGACCGCCCATTAGGAACTTCGCGCTTTAGGACAAAATATCTTTAGGATTTATTCCGCCATCTCCACGGCATCGCCACTGATTCGCGTTCGCGTTCGCTGCAAATCGCTCACGTAGGACCGGGCGTAAGTGCCCGATCGATTCGCGTGGCTTTCTCTAGTCAGGTGTTTACCAGATATGTATTCAGGAGATTGTATGGACACGTACCGAAAGACCTACTGACTGCCCCTGCCAGCCGGGTGAAAAATCAAGTGAAACTGAGCAAAGTTGTAAAAATATTTTCATATGAGGAAATTGAAATTTGCTTTACAGCGTGTCATTTTTAGGTGATACCACTGTTGCTATCTCAGAATCTAACAGGAAATTAACAACACTGCAAATCGATCTTGAAGAGACATCAATAATTGCAACTTTTTTCTACTTTAATCAACTTTGTAACTTCGACCGTTTTAAAGATAGTAAATAGTAGAATTACCTAAAATTTATTTAAAAATACATAATAATATAATACTTGGGAACCTCATTTTTACTATACTTCTTTGGTTCCATGAGAGTGATTTTTCAAGGCCACGTCACTACATGGTTTATGTTTTCGTCTCGCGATACGACATTTTCGTATCGTTGATTGGACGGCTAACCCAAACTAACCAAATTTATCAAAATTGATTATACCGTATCGGCACCGGTTCAAATGACTACAATAAGTTGAGATTAAGTGA
>MU189945.1:16320-47207 GCA_016904865.1 Pissodes strobi | reverse complement strand
TTATGAGCTTCTAGTTATTTTCAAGTAAAGTAACTTATTAAAATATTCATATAATGCTAAAGCTTTTTGTTTTATTTACAAAATGACTTTAGAACTAGCCCTATGGTAAAATTTCAGTGCCTAAGAGCACATCTCTTTTTGTTCAGAAAATCGACCAAGATCGACTCTGAAACAACAAGTCTACTTGCGACTTCATGACATGATGACTTTGTTTTGTTGATGTATTTTTATTGTCTAAATAATAAATATTTTTCAACTAATTACATATGATCAGAATTTCTAGTTTCAACAAATATATACGAAAGCAAAGAATTACAAGAACAATGTAGGGGACATTTTGGAAATTGCCCCGAAATTCCCTTTTTTCGATGCCACATTGATAGCTTTCCTCATGGAGTCGCCGAGGTATGATGAGGATGACTGAGGTAGACAATATTAAACATCGGAATTCTTCTATAGTAATTTCTTTGAACCGAACTAACCGCATTGCCGTCTAAACATCAAGGAATTTGTGACGAATCATCTTTAGAAACGATGCGAAACGGCACAATTTGGCACGCTTGTAAGCTAAGAAAATATTTTCGGTTTTGTACATACATTGACAAATATAGAAATAATAAATAGTATATTATTTTATATGGAGGAAAAGTGATACTTTTCATGGCGCGCTCGTGTTTAACAGCCGAACGGAGTGAGGCTGTAATAGAGAGCAAGCCATGAAAAGTAACTTTTCCTCCAAATAAAATATGCTGTTTTTTCTTCAAATGTCGACAAATTAATGCAAAAACATCTGTTTTTAATAGTAATAATATCCAATTATTATTAAAGATAAATGGGTTCGCAAGGCGGCTTAGACCACGGTTGTAGGTGGCCTTGCCTAGACCGGTGTCGGTGAATATAATGTAACATCAAGCTGTCAGTGGACACTGTCAACAATAATTATTTTTTTAAGATAGCGTCTCCGATTGCGTTTTAATTCCGTATTGATAAGCAGTTATTGAGTAAGTTCGATTAAATAATAACCAATTTGTTCCTAAATTAGTGATTTTTAGAAATGCAGTCACAAATTGAGTGATAAATACAAATTGTAGTTTAATAAATCTTCAGTTGTTGACGCTTATTTTGTTGTCTGTTTGTATTGTATCTATTTTGTTATGACAACACTTTTACCTCCGCCGGCGGAAAAGTGAAAAGTAAAGCTCCGGCGGAGGAAAAACGAAACTTCACGGCCGCCTACACAGTCGAGTAATGACGGATTTACTGACGTTTGAAGAAAAAATAAGTTTTCCCTATTGGGGGGATATACTTTTTCAATCAGGATAATTTTTTTTGATAATTACTGTGTTTATTGAATGTGACACGGTGGCAATTTTATTTGGCAACGTCGCGGTTCGAGGGCACAAACTTAGCTGCATTAATGAAAATGGCTAAAACCAATATGCGCATATTCAGAGCACAAGCAAACTCTTTCCGTTGAGCGTTTTAAACAAAGATCAATACTTAATTTGTTGATCACTCCTGGTAATGACGCTTATTTACATTAGGTGTGTAAGCAACCCAAAATACACGTGTAATATTTTAATGCTATCAATTCTACGAGGCGCGCTCAAGAATTATCAATCACATTGTTATATTTTATCTGAATTATTATAATAAAATGGGTAAATTATAAAATAACGAACTTAATATTAAGAAAATATGTCGTCATGCCAATGTCGTCACTATGCCCTTGTCCTTTGCTAAGTTCGCCAATGCCAAATCGGTTTAAACTTTGAAGTTAATCCAGTGGTTACTGCATTGGAAACTATTACCCGAGTACATCCACTACCGAGTAGCGACAGAAACCGTCGGAACCTTTGATGTTTGGGGATCAAATTTTCTTTCTCTCTCATTTGACGCATTTGACGGATAAACAACCTATTTCACTGGTTAAATTGTGAAGAACTCGTTTACACTGTCGATAATTTGAAGTGAACTTAATGAAATAGGGATATTTGCGGTTGAATTAATATGAATATCATTGAAAAACTTTATTAAAAGAAAATATTTTGTTTGCTTGATTTTATCACACACAAAAGAAACATTTTTAAATTATAGTCTAGAAAATCAAATTTGGTGAAACAAATTAACAGAAATAGTATTTCAATATAAATGATTTTTGAAGTGAATACTTCTTTGGTTTCATGAGAGTGATTTTTCAAGGCCGCGTCATGACATGGTTTTCAAATATTCGTCCCGCGTTACGAAAAAAAATCGTATCATCGCGGATATGATTCAATTTGTGTTATAATATAAAGAGTGTGGCAAAGGTATCGGAACTGACTCAAATGATTAAAATAAGTTGAGAATAAGTGAAACTAGCCGAAAGTTGATTGGACGACTAACCCAAACTAACCAATTCTATTAAAATTGATTATAATGTGTCGGAACCGGCTCAAATAAGTAAAATAAGTTTAGACTAAGTGAAACTAACCGAAAATTGAATAGGCGACTAACCCAAACTAACCAAATCTTATAAAATTGATTATAACCTAGCGGAACCGACTCAAATGTCTAAATTAGGTCGAGAATAAGTTACACTAATCGAAAGTTGATTCGACAACTAACCAGAACTAACCAAATCTATTAAAATTGAGTATAAATTATCGGAATTCACTCAAATGGTTGAAATACTAAGTGAAACTAACCGCGTTAGATCGGGGGTTGAGACGAATCGAATGTATTTTTTTTGCTTTTACAACTACCCTTAATGTTATAAACGAAACTTGAAGTAATATGTATTTATGTGGTATATTTTGGTAAACTGAATTTACGTAATCTGCTAAAAGTTATTTTTTACATTAAATAGTGTTAGGGGTGGGTGAGGGTGACTTTTAGGTTCTCACGACAGACTAGTCGTGTTGCATACCGTTAGATCGGGGAATGAGAAACGAATCGAATGCCAGTGGGATACAGCTGGTACGGCTAAAAAATACATTTTGACATAAAATGATACCTAGTTAAAAATACTAAAGTTGCGCGGATGTCTCAGACATGAGACAGGGATGCATTAAAACTAGGAAAAAAATATAAATCACAAACGACTAAAAAGAATACTATTTCTGGACAAACGTACGTACATTGATCGCAATGAATACATCAACTGCCTGACTATAAATGAAGCATCCTTTTCACAATGATCGCGGCTCAAGTCTCTTTTAGTGGAAATCGGCTACAAAAAAATATCGTTCTATAGGACGATTCTGCACAAGAATAGCAAAAAAAAAATTTTTCCCTGTTTGTTTTCCAGAAAATTCGATTTTATAATTTAACTAAAACCTGTTTTTGGATAATTTTCCTATTATTGTTTTTGCTATAGGCCGATCCAGAAAAAGCTATTAATTTAATAAAATGATGTTATTCCGAAAATGTCTAATATTGGAAAATTTTAATTTTTTTTGTAGTTTTGAATATCGGAAATCTGTTATGGAGATGAAAATTAGATAATAATTCTATTTGGCTAGTAATTTGCTCTTTAAACATGTACAATTTTTTTCGCGAAAATTCTTCATAATATGGAAAATATTATAGAAATTATTTAAATTGACATAACAACATCCGTGTGTTTTGTGAGTTTGGGTTAATTTTGGTTATGTATTAGGTAGGGTTGGTCAAGCGCGTAGCGCGCTTGTCTCATTGCGCTTGATCGGTTAATTAAAGTTGGTTTCGATTATTTTTGCTTTGTTTGGGATAGTAAAGAGTCAAGCGCACTACTTACATCAATCTACCTAACTTATAAAATAAACTTAATAAAATAAAATTAGTAACCACAACGCCGATTTAGTTTAGAAAGTCATACAAGTGTATTACTGGACATTTTTAATAACCGTAAAATCAAAATCAAATGAAACTTTTAACATTGCTTGTTCTGTTCCACCTTTTGAAAAAGGACGTGGTAACTTTAACATGTCATCCTTCAAGATGGTTGTTTTGTCTTCGTTTTCAGAATAAATAAAAACATATTCTGCAAAAAATTAAGGTCCGTATTTAAAAATAGAAAGCTGATGATGACCACTTGAGCATTATAAGATCCTTTACACAAATAGTGCACTATATAAAAATCGGCCTTTCCTATTGGTCGATCCGCATGGCGCGCGCTTGTCTCTTCACTCTGGTTAATTGGGCTTAGCTTTGCTTAGTCTCAGTTAGTTTTGATTAGTCTGGGTTAATCTTGATTAGTTTGGGTTGGTTTTAGTTAGCGTTGGTTAGTTTTGATTAGTTTGGATTAGCTGTAGTTGGTTTAGGTTAGTTTGAGGTAGTGAAGAGAAGCGCACGTAGCGCTCTTGTCTCTTTACTCTGGTTAATTAGGGTTAGTTTTGCTTAGTATTGGTTAGTTTGGGTTAATCTTGATTAGTATGAGTTGGTTTTGGTTAGTTTGGGTGAGTGTTGGTTTTCTATTGATTAGTTTCGAAGAGCTGTGGTTGGTTTTGGTTAGTTGGGAATAGTGGAGAGTCTTTTTACTCTGGTTAACTTGGGTTAGAGGGGTAGAGAGGCACTCTTAGCCAAGATTTTTTTTTCAAATACATTTTCGCTCTTCTAACCTTTCATTTTTTTTTTAAATGACAATGATGTATTTGCGGCGAAAAATTTTGATTGTTCTGCGTTGAGAGAGATACTCTAATACCAAAAAATAAATTTATTCTTTTCCTAACGGATTTCCGCTAAACGAAACTTGACCCATGATCGCAACAAATACATCAACCGCCTGACTATAAATGAAACATCATTTGCTTTGTCATATGACAGCTAAACAATCTATTTCGCGCAGGCGCCATGGAAATTGAAACCCGTAATGTCGCTACTCGGTAGTGGATGTACTCGGCTATTACTGTTGAAATTCGCTTATTTTCATCCCCGTCAGTTTAGAGACGATCAACTGCCTTGCTGTTGCACGAATAGATTGGACGCCTTAATCTCAAGATGCCGTTTAATATTAAATAAAGACATATTTTTCTTAATATTATTATGTTCTTGCGCTCCTCTCTCTAATTATGATATTTTACCAATTCACCTACTGATCATAGGAAAACCTCTACATCCTCTACAATGACCAGCCCCCATATGGCTCCGCATCAGAGAGCAAAGGTCATACAAAAGGAGTGGTAATGGCCGATACAAATCAAGGATTTTGGCTGATCCACTCGGTACCACACTTCCCATACAGTTTGGAGCGTTACGTCTACCCCAAAACAGGAGTTCATTATGGGCAGAGCTTTTTGTGTATCAGTTTGGACATCGAAGACCTAAATAGTGTTGGTAAGATAAAGACAATTTTCTTTTTAATCAGATGACGCGCTGTAACTAAATAAATATGGATTAATGAGATTATTTTTAGGTCTCCAATTACAATACAATGAACCCCATATCTATGCACAGAACGTACCAGAACCATTACAAGAAGCTGTACCGGACATTTTCAAAGCGGCCGACAATCAGACAATAAAGAACGCTCAATGGCACAATGTGGCAAACATTTCTTCACACGGCGGCGCCAAATTCGTGTCTTTCGCAAAATCTGGCAAGTTCGGCAAGGATCTCTATTCAGAGCTGGTTAGTTCGGAACTCGGAACCGATTTGTATGTGGAGATGTGGCCAAATGAACCCAACCTATTGCCTTCGGATTGCGATAAAAAATTTCAGTAAGTTTGAGTTATGTCTGATGAGGTATTAGGTTAATCCTCGATTTTCTTACAGAGTTGACAACATTTTAGCAATATCTGTGGCTGAACCTTCGATATCATTCACCACCACTGTAGATCATTCAAAATGGGCTGTGTCTATTGCAGAAAATGCTTCAACGTGGATATGCATAGGAGATATAAATAGAGCTGTAAGTTCATATGAAGCTTTTTGTTGAATTTAAATTGTGAATTCGAAGAAATATGCCAAATATCCTCCTCTGTCATTGCTCTCGATTTACAAAATGCATATAACAAACATTTTGCCAAGAGAGAGTGGCTGTGTCATATGTTATGCTGCCGATTCAGTCATTCTCATGAGAGCAAAGACTTGGTCGAAACTATATAGCAAGTTAACACCAAAACTTATTTTTTCCAATTCAAAAGTCACGATTCATTACTAATACTGACATCGATATGTTAATTTTTCAGGAAAAGCAAACTAAGAGAGGCGGAGGAACCACCTGTTTAAATAACCACGGACTAGCAACACGATACCAAAAAATTGTGTCATCTGTACAAGAGTGTAAAACCAAATATTTTTATGAAGTACATTATGCAATTATTTCAAATGTCTAATAAAAATATGCCTTTTCAGTCAGCCTATTTTACTGCCCCCTACTAAAGGGCTTCACAGTACGATGTAGCTTCTAAATTAGTGAGGAATAAGGTTATGCATTTACCTACTTTCAGAGCTTGATGAGTAGCATTTGCATGCCTACAAACAAAGAAGGCAACATCAAGATCTTCTTAGACTCTAGACCTAAGCAATGGTCGAATCTCAAATATTACCCTCTTCTGGAAAATGAGCAGTGAATTTATCACAGTTTGGGTTAGTTTATTCCCTTTGTCTCTGGTTTATACTATTAAACATGCCATATGCTCAGGACTCTAAAGCAATATGTTGACTTGAACAGAGGCGGATCCAGGACATGGAAAAGGGGAGGGCGGCTGGTTATTGAAGTGAAACTTCTTTAGCGAGGGTAAAGTCAGAAAAAATTAAACGCTTATCAAAGTTGAAACGATTATCAAAGTGAAACTTTGAAATTTTCAGGACATGTAGCCGGGGTAAAATGAGGATCCTGGCCCAAAACTAGACCTCCTCCGAAAAAATGGGAAAAATTGAAAAAAAAATTTTAAAAATTGTTCGGAAAGTTAGTAAAAGTATTATAAAACGAAATAAGAAAAAAAAAGTTTCGGCGAAAAAAAGGAAGATCAGCTACGAGGTCGGGGATTGCAAAAATGGAAAAAATTCTTTATGAAAAAAAAAGAAAATGTTTTAAAAATGGGGAAAAATTGAAAAAAACGTAAAAAAATGTTCGGAAAGTTAATAAAAGTATTATAAAACATAATAAGAAAAATAATAATAAAAAAACTAAAGATTATTCGGAAAGATAATAAAAGTATTATAAAACCAAATAAGAAAAAAAATTAATACAAAAAAAATTGTCGAAACCGGGGGCAAAAGTTGAGACAAAAAAAGCAAAAAAATAAAAACTCAATTTCTAATATCTCTTTCAAAAGTTTCACTTCAGATGTGTTCTTATAAAGGTGAGGCACATAATTTTCTTTTATACAATGTGGCCCAAATTGGGTATACATGTGTGGGTATCTTCTAAACTATATGAGATAGAAAAATGGTTAAATGGCGACCGTTGTAGGCCATTCAATTCCCAATTCAACTCCATTTTGATAACGATTTTCTCTCTTTTTGTTTTTGAGATATTCTGAAAAAATCAAAAAGTTGTATTTTCGAAAAAGCGCTGTACTTTTTTTATTTAAACATATTTTTAAAATCTGTAAAAACATTGTTAGGACAACTTTTTCCGCTCGATGCACCCATGTAGTCAGTTTTTAGCTCTGACGTTTCGGTTCTGAGAAACAATCATCAACTTCGTTTTTTCTTATGGCGGTCATTTTGTTTTTTAGCACATTTAAAAAGAACATATTTTTTCCTTTCTTATGATGTATCCCATACAGCACGTCCAATTTAAATTACGTCTCTACAAGATATACACGTGAGAAACAAAATATGTTATGATGAAACTAATTGTTGATCTAGTACTGACGTACACATATGAGATACACCTATGTTTTTGTTGATAGAATTGTGTGATATAATGTTTAATAATTGTATACCGTATGCACTTAAGATTTTAAACATTTTTATATAACGTAAAGAAGGATCATTAGAATGTTGAAATTTGACGTCCGTAAATGATGCCTACAAGGTTCAAGTCATATGTATGTGTGATGCTTTATGCAATATTTGTACCTACTGCATACACCACGTAAAAGTGCGATATACACACATGATGCAAAAAACTATATATACACTCTTTAGTTGTGTCTTGTCGTATCTACCATTCCACCATTCAGAAGCACGTCACAGTGCGCGCGCAAGCGTGAGCGTGAGCATACCGGGCATGTGTATCTCATGTGTATCCTCTTTCCTCTATAAAAGTGGGGTAGTACATCCACATCATATAGCAGCCATTTTTGTTTTATCATTTGGGAAGACGCGGAAGTGTGTGTGTCTCTGTGCACTTTGAAACGGATTATAAGGTATAGTAAAAATTGATAAATACTTTATTACTCCTAGGTACCATTAATATTGGAGCTACAATGTTTAATAATATTTATAACCCAAACTAACCCTATGCACCTAAGATTCTTAACATATTTATACAAAGTACAGATGGATCATTGGAATGTTATTGAAATTTAACGTCCGTATAGGTCCCTACATGATGCTTACAATGGTTTAATGTAATTTGTTGGATTTCTACCTAACATTTTTATGTACCTATACTAACGTAAAGTTAATTGGGTCGTTAGAATTTTGAAATCTAACGTTCGTACAGGATGCTGACAAAGTTTAAATCATTAGTGTGGTGATTATAGCTTTAAGTAAAATTTTGTGTATACACCACGTAAAAGTAATAGTACAGTGTAATAACATACACTCTGCTGTTGTGTGTTGTCGTTTCTACATTCGAGGGAGATGGAACAATGCCAGCGCAGAGCGTTAGCATCCTGGCCATTTGTATCTCATGTGGTAGCAGGTAGTAGTAATTTTACCATTTGTAAAGTTCTGGGGTGGTATGCACTTTCTTATTATAAAAAACCTAGGCGGTCATGGAAATCGAGTAACGATTCTCGCTACACTGATTTTTGATACAAAAATTTATAATATATAATCGTAATGGATGCTTACATTTGCGATGCACCGGCACCAGCTCGTTCATATATAGCTCAAAGGCCATACTGGGTATGGATGCTGTAGGAAATGCACAATCAAAGGTCATTGGGTATCACGGCGTATAATGTTCTGCACATTTACTTTTATTAAATTGGAAAGTGACCATCCTTCAGAGTATTTACAGTTACAACCATAACAATTGATCTTTTGTGCTCAGCTTATAGGTACTTTTTTGTATTATTGCAGTGACTTTATGAAAGACTCTTGTCCAATACCCAATTTGCCAAATTTGAGCTCCAAAACGACGTGGCGGTCTGCGAATGGTTACGACAAGCAACCAACCGACTGGAGGATCTTTTTTTGTTTCAAAAAACGAAGAATGGCTGAAAAGAGAGCTGCTGAGCTGCAACCAAGGCTGGCAATGTATAGCATAAGATATATTTGCGTTTTTATTATGTTATTTGAATATTTTCAATACATTTTAACATTCTTGTAAAAGTTCTGTCATTTTCTAGTGTTTTCCTACTTCTGCTTTCTGTTGCACCAATTGATAGCATTCCGTAGTAGTAACTATATAAAGTGAACGGCTAAAATATGGAACAAATTCGTTTCAAAGTCAGGTATTGATTTTTTAGGAAAATGCTCCTACACGTCCATTTTAATTTTTTGTTCTGCTTTTTTGCTCTAAAATGAAATTATGCAGGTTGTGTCAAAAATCAGATTTGACATCAAACTTAATTTATTTTTAAATGGAACACTATTGCTTCGGATTTTAAAAAATAGTGTTTTATTTAAAAAAAAAATGACATAATAATAACAAGCACAAAATGTATATCTGTCAATCCCTTCTCGTGCGTCTTTAATTTATGAGAGTAGAAGGATTTATAATCACCTACCCAGCTCTTATTAAGACCTGTCCAAATATTGATATATTCAGGAAATCCGTTAAAAAGTTGCTTACAGATAAGGCTCACTACGAGTTGGGGGAATATTGCAGCCAAATTTTTTTAAATTCTTATAGCTGTTATGATATGTGATTTGTTTGTCTCAAGGTGCTTATTTTAAATGTTATTGTTTGTTTTTCTTTTTTTGACTTGTATTTAATATTTTTATCCTTTGTAGTGTGATATTAATGTTGGATACTTTTAAGCTTGTGTTTTATTTGTTTCATTGTTATTTTGGACTTGGAAAGCATTGGCAGCACCCAGCCATTTCCATTTGGCCAGCAGTTTAGTACGCTATTGCCTGTTTATATGCCTGTCAATACGAATAACTTCCTTAATGCACCCCTCAATGTTATGTGCAAATTGTACAATGAGAACCAGACAAAATGTGATATATTTCGTGCAAATCAGCTACCATTTTCTAGATGTTGAGGGTATTATTCTTCTTGTTTGTTTGTGTATATATAATTTGTTTGTAATTGTCTCTTTAAATTAGTTTAAGCTTCCTACTATGTAATAGGAATGTGCTGAATCTGTTGAGTTTGTAGTGAATAAATAATACTTAATTGAGGTTGTGCGCTGTCGAGCATTTTTGAATAGAGTATGTATATTGACGTATGAATGATGCTAGAATATCTTTTTTTTGGCATTCCCTATGTTATATATATTTTTTAAAGGTTAGTGCATTAAGGTTTTATGATCTTTATCCCTACTACTTAATAATAGAAAAACCAATCCGAAATTAGTATTGAAAATTATTAGAGAAGTTCCGAATATTCCTTTTTGCCCATAATCAAATTCGAACAAGATCTATTTATTTAGGCACAGTGCAAAGACAATATTTTCGTTGTGTGCAATAAATATTGTGTAAACCTAAAGCCTGCTTAACGAACTTACAAACGGATTCAGATGAGCCAAAAATTACTTCAAGTAGACGCAGGGGCTCAACACATGTTGTAAACCTTGCAGCAATATAATTTGAATAATTTAGACTTATACCAGAATTTAGTAAGGACATCGACATCGTGATATAAATAAACAATTACGAAAAATTCAATCTTTTCATAGGACAAATCATCATCATCAACGAAGCTGCGAATGTTTCGTATTATGTGGAAAGAAAAAAAGAACAATTTTAAAGGAACTTTTCTTCAGACAGACGCTTTAGGAAAATAAAAGTTTCGCTGCCCGCTCTTTCGTTCTCATAAAACCATAATATTAATTATTTTTTTAAAATACCTGTTTTGAGAACGAATAAAGGTCAGGCGGCAAAACTTTTATTTTCCTGAAGTAGCTCATGAAAAATTGGTTTCTTTGACAGGGCGTATGCATGGGGCGACGGAGCTACATATACACGGAATAGTATATTTACGTCCAAATTGAGAAGGACGAATGCCATGTGTAAACAGAGTTTAAGCATAATACACAATCACTGTGCAGCCGATAACACACTGTGGATCATTTAAGTTGTGTATATGTAAATGGTATACTGTGGCTACATTGTGAGGCGGACGTTTAACCTTTGTGCATACGTGTGTACCTGAAATGTGTAAACGTAGCACATTCACATCGTAGAATTGTGCAACCCTGTGTCTGCATCTAGATACATCGTCACAATGCGAACACATCGTAATCGTGATTTGGTGTGCTGTATGGGATAATACTTTATAAAAATATTTTATTTTTATGTCAAAAAACGACAAAGTTAATTTTTAACTGAGTTGGCCATGACTGCGGAGGCCATTTGCCGTAATAAATGATAGTGTTGCTATGGTGATTCAGCGGAATTTAAGTCATTTTACTGAAAAGTGACATTATTCAGTCAAAACTCTATTTGGTAGTTTTTGTTTAAATTTTCATAAATTTTGATTTCTAAAAATCGCCACAGAATGTTATATTAAATATAATAGAAATACAAATCTTGCCACCGCCGATTATTTGGGCCTGTATCCTGAGAGGCAACAGCCAAGACTATACGCGAGGCTTGACCTGAACTTAAAAAAATTATGGAAACTTTGAAGTACCAACGCCAAAGAAATATCAGAAGGACAATCAAGCTCGTGACGATGACATTAAGGATATTTTAATGCGAACCCGACGACGTCGACGAGAGTACGTGCGAGGGAAATACTTATACCAAGAACTACTATCCAAACAGTCCTTAAAGATAACAAATATCGTCCTTATAAACCTACTATTGTTCAAGTTTTAGGAAACAAACCCAAGCCAAGCATTTTTGAGCCACTGATAATCCTCACCAAGTGGCAGAACGTAGGCCACAAGTAAGATTTGGCTTTAATGTCTTAATGTAGACGGTAAGTCTACACAGTCCGCAAAATATTTACAAATTCAAATAGTATAATTTGTTTTTAGATAATCAACTTATAGGACCATTCATTTACAATTAAGTAATGTTATATCAAACCGGGGTTCTGTAAATTGGCCAGCTAGGTCCCCGGATATTACACCCCTCGGTGTAATCTTTGGGCAAAGTTTACAGAATAAATATAAGTTGCCTCACTCACTGTCGAAACTTTAATGAATTGAGATCACAAGCGTGCGGCAGATACCTGCATATTCTGTAAACTTTGTACTTTGTACCGTCAAATACCGTGAACAACTGTGTATGCGTATGCATCGGCGGTGGCTGGGTCCTCGAGCGGGACGAGGTGGTGGGGTCTAGCTGGTTTCGCGTGGTTAGATTAGTTAGTTTGGGTATGTTAATAGTAGTAAGTTGTAAAGTAAGCAGTTATGAACAGAAACCGATACCTACATTTAGAACGATAGTTTGGAAATTAATAGCAAATATTGTTTTGTACGGCAACCGCCCTCCGTAGCAACTGTTGCTAAAGCCAACTCAATATTCACATGGCTTCCCAAGGCTTCTATAATTTCATAGGTTCATAACAGACTTGTCTTAAGGCTTGAGTCTTGAGTGTTGACTGTCAGGATTGAGTTCCAAATAACTGGCGGTGCTACACTTGTATTCCTATTGCATTTAATATATCATTCGAGCATTAGTCAGCACGTGACCAACTCAGATTCGGCATCTGCCGGTCGACACGCTGATTCGCACTTTCGGCAACATCGCATACCGCTCGGTGCTCGCCGTCCTCTGTGTGCATCACCATGTTCGAGTTTCTACGAAATTTGGCCGGCCGCGAAAGAAGAGTTTTCGCAATGATCGAGTAATTTATACAAACTATTGCAGAATTGCCTATTGCGATTTTGAGTTTGGCAGTTTGACAACGAACACAAAATACAAACATAATAGGAAGATTATTTTCGAAGAGTATAACTTTACTTATAGTTTATGCATAAAATGGATATTAGTTGTGTTCAATAAGCAATAATAGCGGTTATTTAATTCAAATAAATTGCTCGCCTCGGCTTTGGCTACGGCTCGGCTCGCATCTACATATCCTCAATAAATAACATCCATTAATTCTAATTGAATAATAGAATAGATACTAGGTTTAGTTTTCCTTCTTAAGTGACAAAAAACCGTTTTTATGCACGCAGATACGTGTGATAATTGGGAAAGTACACTTCCCGCACGCCGTGCGAAAAAAATGTTTTTCCGCATGCAACTAGAAGAATAATTCTTGCAAAAAGTTTAGAGTGCTTAAAAATAAGTTTCATAAGACGTGATTTTATCACACAAGCTCTAATTTAGAAAACAAGCCTAACGCGCGTTTTCTAAAGGGCGACTGTGATGAAATGTCTTACGAAACGAAGATTTTTCTACTATTTTTCTTTTCTCTTGGTATCATATTTTCCGAAAAAAAAAAACATTTTGTTTTGAAATTATAATATGCTCTCATAGCTTTACTATTTTACTTGTTTATTATAATGTTGACACCACTAAATCTCGTAAGAATATACGCTTGGTGTCAATGTCAATTTACTGTGCACTCATCAAAAAACCGACTAACACTACATTACAAAATAAACAATTGCTTTCAATCAATCAAAATCTCTAAAATTGTGAATGACGTTGACAGATGGCCTTGTCGTAACAACTTTGGACAAAAAAAATTGTCGAAATGAGCTTCTTTACGACACTAATTTGCTTATCGAAAATACTTCTTTATGATATCAAAATAGAAAAAGTTTTTTAGGCATTCGTTACAGTTGCATAAATAAGTATTTTGTACTCCCGTGTGTAAAGTACCGTCTTTACGCACTGTATGAAATGTGTAAAATACGGATTTTTCTAACGAGTGCGGAAAAAACTTCTTCTACGCACTGTAAAAGAATATATATTCTTATTTTTTTTTTATTTTACTATATACATATTAAGTGCGTAATATCTATTTTCCTAACAAGTGCGGAAACATGAAGCATCCGACTGCGGAGGAATGTTTTCCGCAAGCGTTAGGAACAATAATTGTTTTTTTGTCATACGCTCCCAAAAATAGCTATTTTACGGACTCATTTGAGTCCGTAAAATGCTTCTTTTTAGGCCTAGTCCCTAAAAGTCGTCATGGCAACTTTTACGGACTATTCTAAAATTCCTGAATATGTCTAAATGTCAAATTTCGAATGACATGACAAAATTGTCAAATAGTTGCTACGATATCAAATTCTAAGCTAACTTTGTCGTACATTATGATTTCAAAAAGTATGGTAAATTTGCAAATTTAGGCGTTCTGAAGAATTGCAAAAAGCGTATAAATGAAAATGAAATTTTGGGAGCGTATGACAAAAAATAGTGTTTGTCACACGTACCTAAATGAAGTTTTTCAGGACTCATCTGCTATTCCGGACTCGGCTAACGCCTCGTCCGGAAACAGCAATGATTCGTCCTGAAAAACTCCATTTTAGGTACTTGTAACAAAAATAACTATTTTATTACGCATGCACCATAATCAACGATTATTGCACGCTGCAGCGTGCTTACAATGATGTTTGTGATGCGCCTACTTTTTTAAAGGTCGCTATAGAAACATTTGATCATGTCAAATGTGACAGATTAATATATTCGTCAATATATCCCTTAAGTTTAATACTTAAAACATTTTTGAGATTATGATGCATTCGTAATAAAAAATAGCGTATGATATACGTGTATAAGAGGTCTTTAAAGCCTTTGCGACTTACAAAACACTCCGCTGCGCATCGTGTTTTGAAATAAGTCGCGCGTGCTTTAAAGGCCCTCTTATACACTTATATCATAATATACTATTCTACGCGCCTGAGGAAAACAAACATAAACTACTCACTTTCTTTAAATCCGGGATTTCTGACGCAAACCAGTTTTTAGGTTAATTATTATTTAAAGGTGTTTTCAGTATAATAGGTATTCATATAGAATTTAAATAACAAAAATATTGGAAAACGTTTGGTAAACTATTTTTGATAATGTCATTTACAAAGAAAAAGTTAAAATCACAAAAATTGTTTATTTTCAACATTACTTCATTCCCTTACTGGCAAGCCTCTTGGAAAAAGTGGGTCAACCAACTCTGGCAACAAAAAATTTTCATAAAACGCTTTTAATTTCGGTAGCATATTTCCATTCCAAAAGTTTTCGTCACGACTTATCTAAAAAAAACTATTAGGTTGGCTGGGATGACATACAAAGGAGAAAAACTTTACAATAGTGATTTGGTTAAACATGGTCATTTTCGAAATATATACAATCTTAGTTAAAACTTTTACCTTTTCGACCAACATACCAGAAGGACTCCAAATTATAAAATAGCATGATTGTTTTTCAGCTATAGCCAGCTGCCCTTGTACCTGATAATAATAGTTGTGCGTTCTTTTCAGTTTTAAGCTGCCATCAACTAATGTGGCAAACGTAATTTTTTTTTGTCGTAATTCCTTCTATTGGACTAATTTTGGAAATGATATAAGGGCATTTTACTTCCACCAAATCATCCATACCAATACAACCGTCAGGACTTGCTGCCAGGTAATATTCCATTTCTCCAATAAATAATCCACAGCAGGTAACTTTCAGACCATATCGGCTCTCGAAATCCAAAATCGCCCGCGCCTCGCTATCGTGGCCATATTTTGTGGCTTTATTTCCCATAAAATTTCCATAGAGTAATGTAGTTATAGTTTTGGATGGCGATGTTTTCGGCCTCATCTTACAAATTTTGCCAAAGTTTGACGCCGTAATTCGGAGAGATCTTTCCTGCAACCATTTTGGATTGGAAGCCTGACCAACAGTAGATTTTTCGATCTCTTTAATTTCCTCTGAACTTTTTTTTAGTAATTCTAAAAATTCTTTTTTTTTTGGCAATAAACATGTCACTATCCATGGCCAAAGGTATATAATTAGCATCTGGGCCGTAATCTTTGTCAGGAAGGGATTGTTTCGCCTGTTTTACTTTTTTTCTGCGAAATAAGACTTTTTTTGACCTCTCTTTATTTAATAGTCTTATTTTTCTACACTTCTGCACATACTTTTTAGTGTATAATCGAGGACTTGTTCCAACTGCAGTTTTATGGAGAATTCGGTAATAATCGCCACGAGAGTTAAAAGATAATGCAGCAGCTTCACACCGTGTTTCATATGATCCTCGTTTGGAAAAATGAATTCGTTTTCCTCCAACGAATTTGCACACCACATTATTATAATGCTCCGCCAGATTGTTGTCCATGTTTAGAATTAAGCTGCTGCTATTATCAATAACTCTTTGCAGGGCTGCAAGGATATCTTCATATAAGCCACAGTCCTGCATATTTGGAATCAAATTAACTTCATTGGTATCTTCTTTACTACATTTAAAATATTTTATTTCTTTGCATTTGGCATGTTCTCCAAAAACGTGACTAGGGGCATTGTAGATATCACCTCTTAATAAAGTAACCTTTTCATCCATTGTGGTTTCTTCAGATATTCTATATGTGGTGGCTTTTGTGATTGCACCTCTTAACCTTAAAAATCTGCTAAAAACCTCTTTCCTAAGTCCCAAAGGCACTGGCAAATTTTTGGAAATACTTCGGTTCTTATCTATAATTAAATACAAATAATATTTATAAATTATCATACTATGTAATATCCAGAGTGCTGAGGCAATAATTATTATCAATTTGCTGATGCCCGAGGTAAATTCGAATAAACACATTTTTTTCCATGGCCTACTGGGGAAGAATTTAATATGTGAACGGAATATATTTCGTAAAGAAAAATAATATATGGATTTTTTTTTTAATATGTTAATTTCATTGCCACTGACAAGGATTGACTGTAATTTAAAACTTCTAACACTCCTCGTTTCCTGGGCTACGTAATATGTAATAAATTCCCCCATTTATACAAGTATACTATAATAATTCATAATATTTATACTTACTAGAAATTTCTCGAATTTTTTTTGCAAAATTTCGTAACAAGTGATTCTTGCATTCCACCTTTTGAACTAACATATTACCATAAGGTTTTGATTGTAATAATCTTCGGTACACTGAAGAATCCCCATCTCCAATCATTTTTGTGTATTTCAGGTTATATAACTGTACACTTTTTTTAAAACCTTCCAATATAATGTCGGTTTCCATTGAGGTAGATGTACCATTCCAGTTCTTATAGCATTTGTGTTCTGGAATGTCTTTTTGTTTATTTTCATACCACGAACATAGTGAACAAAATTTGTTTCTTATACCAAGAAACAATAATTTTCCGGTTTTATAACCCACAATGCATGCCTAAAAATTAAGACAAATATGACTAAGACAAATATGACTGTCACTCAAGAATTAAATAGTCTTGAAAAAACACAGACTACTCTGCGCAAGAAATATAAGTTGTAGCAGGGTATACAGGGTGTTTCCTAATTGCATACATTAAAGTTAAGGGCGTATTTCTCAGCTAATTTCGTGAAAAAAAGTCCATACAAACATGGGACCGGAAATATAATATTGTTTTTAAGATACAGGGTGTTACACTTTGTTATTAATATCTCCGCCACTGACTTATTATTCAAGTTGATATTTTTGTTTTCCTTGGACACTAATTTAAGTCAGGTGATCCACTAGATTATATTAAAATATTTTGTGGGGTTTGAAAGAGAAAAAATAAAAACCACTTATATATTGCAAGAGCCAGAAACATGCAATAAAATGGTTTTTATATATTTTTTACTCGAAAACGAGGCCAGATACGAAAAAAATAAAATTTACAAAAAGAGTCAGTGACGTACATTTTTTAAACGGAATAATTGGAAATGTGCCCCCGGGACGCTAGTGTTGTTAATAATTTTAATCTAGTTAGGGCTAAAGTAGGCTTTTAATACTAAAAATAAACCTGCCAAATTTCAAAACAATCGGTGTAAAAATATTTATAATATTATTTATAAAAAACCGTTACTTTTTTTAAGTTTATCACCCTGTATCTTATAAACAATGCATTTGCGGAGCCAGGATTATATAAACTTTTTTTCTTGAAATTAGCTTAGGAATACGCGTTTAATTTAATGTACGCAATTAGGAAACACCCTGTATGCCATTTTTATTGTAACGATCGCTTTTACGGTAGATTTTTATAAAAAAGATAGGTATCCAAATTTGGTAACCCAAACTAACCCAAACCCTAAGGTTAAATTTTAAGTCTACTATAATTACCACACCAGACGAAGCATCATAATTAACATTATAGGAACGTTTTGCCCATGCACCATCGGTCACCACGGTAATGCATGGAATACCATTGCTGTCTACTTCGCCTTCAGCTGTCGCTATTTCTGCTTCTTCAGTTGCTGCTTCCTCCATACTTTTCCAAGAGGATTCCCTAATTATATTTGCTACTTTTTTGTGATATTGGTTAAAAGTATTTATACTCATAAATGGCATATTCATAGATGCAGCTATTTCGTTTATTTGTGAGTATCCAAGCCCTGTAGATACGGTACTTAAAACAATGGAGGAATTCACGTTAAGTTCAGCTTCAGATTTTTCTTCACTTGAAATTATTTTAATCAGATGACACATCTTACACTTTAAAGTAAATTCGCTATATAAACCACCTCGGTTTTCCTTAATTACCTCCATATCAATAATGCTGCAATTAAATGGTTCATGTCTTTCTTGATTTAAGATTTGTTTAAATAGATGTTTAATACTAACTATTCTTCTACCATCTAGTAACTCAGATTCGTTGCTAAAAAGACGTGATTATTAATATTATTTTTTAACAAGGATAAAAATTACCCTTACGATTTGGTTATGTTCTTATCCACTTCCAAATTATCATGATCCGGTAGGGGAATTTTAGAAGAGCTAATATTTTTACTATTATCATTACTCACACTAAAAAAATAAAATATAGGATAATATGCATTTTTAAAATGACAACTTTATATGTATTCACCTCATAGAACCGTCAACATAACAATCGTCAACATCCATTCGGGCAGCATCTTCTGCATAGCTACATGAAGGTTGGCTATAAATATTAAAATAATTAAACAAAGTAATGGAAAAATCAAGAAGTTTGTATCTGCGCCATTTTGGTAATCATTTTTTAGCTGCTGTAATATGGGTTTGTTGTTAAAACAACATCAATACCTCTAGTCGTTTTTGTCAGTTTTCGAATTTTATACAAACTACTATAAAATTGATGCCTACACTTGTTTATTAAATTTCAGCATTCATACACAGGGTTCCTAAATATCATAAAAAGGTGTTCCCTTACATCATTTTATGAAAAAAAGTTCCTATCAACATTATAGGTCTTGAACGCCTATAACTTTTTTGTAAGTCTTAATTTTTCCACATTGAAGAACTAAAAATAAAATATTTCTGTCTCTTGAATTATTATTTTTGTATCTTCCTTTTGTTTTCGGGGAAAAAATAAAAACTAATTTATTGTAAGCCTCAGGAGCATATAGAAAAACATAACAAATTGAGAATTATTGCTTACAACAATTTTTATGACAATTATGTGACTAAACTCTATTGTTTTCAAGATAGCACGAACCTATGTTTATATGATTTTTTTTTAAATGTTCTGAGGAATCACCCCCTTTTTATTTGAATATGATATTTATGAATACCCTGTATATAATATTTATACATCCTACCTACTTACCAATCAACAGTCTTTTCCTTTTGCAAAAACCTTCTGTTTCTCTGTCTAAGAGATTTTTTCTTCCCTCTGTAAACTGTTTTTCTCCCATCTTTAATCTTCCCCATCTTTAAAACTAATATTAAATAATTATTTATAGAAAACTTATCGTTTATATCAATGAGAATACCTACACTAAACCAACAATTCGTATTTATTAACAAATTAACAACATCCAACACTTTCACATAAAATAATCGAAAACTCGAAAACTCTCGCGAAAACAAACTGCAGAAAATATAACGTATAATAATTACCCAAGCAAAAACATTTTCGCATAGCAACGATAACCGCTGCCATGCCGCTGCGGGCTCCGCTGCATCGCAGGCCTGCCGGTCGGCCGCGACATTGCCAGGTTGGCGGATACAACGATTTTATGAGACTTTTCGCCTCTTTTTCAATTTCTCATTTAAAAAAGTTGTTATTTACAATAGAGAATTTATGTTTTAATAAAAAGGTCTTAAAAATGATTTGTCAAGAGCGCTCTGGATCGCTTTTCTTTAATTAGAGAGTAAGTAAAAAAACAAAAATAAAAAAAATTTAAATTTAAAAAAATACTTCCAGAGCGCTCGTAAGAAAGGTATTTTGAACAATATTTGTAAAAACCAAAATTGTGTAAACTCAAAAATAAAGTCAGGAAACGGGAAACAGAATTTAATGCCTGACTAATGCTCTTACGCGAGTTGTCGGTGCTCTAACCTCACAAGTTGAACAGCCCCAAGAGACCGGTTTTAACACTGCATTTATAACATTTTTATAATACAATCGTATAATCATATTCATGGCCGGAAAAAGAAGTGCAACGAGCGATTTAAATCATGATAATTGGAACCAAGAAGAAGAACGAGAGGAGAGAGGTGTATTCCAAAAGGCTTCAGAGTATTCTTTAAAGAATAGAGTGATTAGGACTGCTAAGAGAAGAAATCCTATTCGAGTAAATTGAAATTGCTTTATTTTGGGTTTGGGATTAATGATAATGCAGTTGTTTTAATTAGACTATTATTTGTTATAATTTTTTCCAGAGTGAAGATAGCGAAAAGAAGAGTGCATTTGTGGGTTTTACAGGCTTTTCTACCAAATCAGCTAGCCCAGACTTTTCATTCCTGAAAGACAGTGCCAAATCAGATAGCGCACCGAAAACAAATGGCATTGACAAGCAAGATACAATTAAATCTAATCCTAGTGTAAATATTTTTACTAGCACAACAAAGAGTTCTGCAAGCATATTTGGTGCAACAGCCACAACTCCAAGCACAAATATATTTGGTTCTAACACTACCACAATCAGTACAAGTAATACAGTAGTTCCTAGTTTTTCAACAGGCACCCGAAAGTCTGAAAAATACTGCTCCAGATTGAAAGGATTGAATGAAAGTGTGTCCAAATGGATTGTCAAGAAAGTCGAGGAGAATCCTTTAATAAGTCTGCAACCAATTTTTAAGGATTATGAAAAATATTTAGATGAAATTGAAAAAGAAGACTCAAATGCACTTAGCATTGATAACCCGACTAATGTTGAGGCAACGAGGCCAGTTCCAATATTTACCTTCACCCCATCTATGGATAAAAATACAAAAGCTTTTCCAGGTAAAAATTAAGTAATTTTTAATTTGTTTTAAAAAGTTGTTTACTTTTTGATAAGAAAGGCAGATCTATTCAGAATTCAGCACTTCAACTAACCCACACATTTTCTATATCATTCTTATTCCAAAATCTGTGAAATGTTTTTTATTAAAGCAACTCAGCATAGGAATGTAACAACATAACAACATCAAAAAACTATTGCAGCTTGTCCATTTGTTTCTTCTTAAAGAAAATGTCAGTTCTTTACCTCTGATTTTGTAAAAGTTTTATCTCACAATGGTAACAACCATGATCTGTGTATAATACATGATTTTTTTTTCCTTTATATTTATTCTCATATTTTCTTTTGAAGTTCTTGACTCTGTTACTGTAGTTCTGGTGGCATCTTTGCAATTATTATTCTCAGGACTCTTTCTTATGCCTAGTTGAATACATCGTTTGCATAATGTAAACATATTTTAGGTTATTTTTTATTGTTGCTTGTGAGGTTATAATATTTAAGAAATTTCTGAACTCATTGTAGCTTTGTTTTTGTAGATAGTACATCAGAAAAATCAGCCAAGGAAAATGAAGAAGCATCTATACCGACATTTAAATTTGGTGCTCCTGCAACTACTGTCAGTTCCACTGCGTCTACATTCAGTTTTGGATCAGCTAAGAACACAGTGGATGGTACAAAATCGTTTTCTTCATTAAGTAAATATTTTTATGAATGAATATAATTAATAATAGTTTGTCAATAGAAGTTAAATTGTAACATATTGTCATAAAAGTCAGTATTTTTGAATTTTGCATCTTCAAGATCAATCATCTTGTGGATTTAAATAACAATGCTTATAAAAATTATGACATTCTTGAATATTTGTAATATTTTTAGGTACATCAACTCTCTCAGTAGCACCCACATTTTCTTTTGGTAGTAACAACTCGTCTTCATCTGGAAGCTTAACATTCCCCACCTCCTCAGGTTTTTCTTTTGGAGGGGTAGCCAAACCTGAATCAGGTAAGTTGGCAAGTAAGTTAGGTATTAGGTTACATTTTTTCTTTATTAAACAATGGTCTACAATGAGCCCAATGGTTAGCTGCACGAATACATCTGTGCAATGATTTGTACCTGGCGATCTATTGATCATTCATTGTATTGCTTATTTTGTGCAAATATTTACGTTTTTTGAAATTTTTTCGTTATCTTTATAGATAAACCAAAAGAAGTGGAAGATGAAAACAATGCTAATGACGAGGACGAACCTCCCAAGGTCGAATTTAAACCAGTTGTTGAAAAGGACAATGTATATACGGTCAGATGTAAAGTTTTTGTTAAGAAGGAGAATAGCTTTGGCGATAGAGGAGTAGGGAACCTATATTTGAAACCTATTGAAAATAGTGAAAAAGTCCAGGTAAGGAATATTGATTACCTTATCGACTAGTATTGATATTGTTTTTTTTTTCAAATTTACTTATATGTTACCAATCACCATTCCGGTTTTGGTTGTTTAAACGTTACAGTGCCGAAAAACCAATTTTTTTAATGAGACTGCAACAGCCTCAACATATCTGTATGATATTATACAACCAATTCTTTAAGATTATATCAATATTGGGAAAATTTTAAGTTTAAAAACGGCTAGAACTCTGGTATTATCTGGATATTCCTATAATCAGATTATTGAAAAATATTATTCTCACTGCTTATAAAACGTATATTTTTAGTTAATAGTTAGAGCTGACACTAACCTCGGAAACCTATTGCTGAACTTCATCCTATCCGAAAATGTGCCTACCAAACGCATGGGTAAAAAAGACGTGATGCTAGTGGCCATTCCAACCGCCGAGGCGCAGCCACCCCCGACGCCTGTACTCTTGAGGGTGAAATCTTCAGAAGAGGCAGACAAGTTGTTAGAAGTATTAGAGAAACACAAAAAATAGCCGCTTAACGTTTTAGGCTTGTAACGATGATTTTTGTCTTATTTTATTTTTGTGGTCAATAAAGAACTGTTTTTTATATTTCCTTTTTCAACATCGGTATCCGGTAAATACTTTAAAATAGCATTAAAAAAGTGCTCCTTAATGATTCGCTTAATTTCCGGTAAATAGTTTGAAAATAAATTTGAAATCGATACCAATCTGTGCGTATAAATTCAAAGTATCTGTGTGTTTTTGCATTCTGTGAAAAAGTTTTAAGCCTGGCCACATATTAAGGAAAATCTATTTTCTCCCACAAATTCAAATCCGGACTGACTGTTTTATTCTATTTTATTTTGTTTATAAATTTGACATAATGAATGACCAATTTAAATGTTGCCTTAAACCCTTCAATAACTTGGTTTGTGTAAAATGTCTCAACGTTTTTTCACCACAGCTGTTTGATAAGAAAGAATGGTCCCATCCTTTTAACTGGACATAAAGTCTATTGCTCCGCAGAGTGTGAGGCGGAAGATTGCGAAAATGAGAATAGAGTGAGTATCTATAAGAAACAATTAGACACGTTAAAGGTCGAACTAATCCAGAAGGACTCACACATTCAAAGAAAATTATCATGGGATTTAGAGAACAGTGCATGTGAAATTGAAGGTGATTACATGAAACAGATAAAGGATTATCAACAAAATATATCTCAGCTAAAGCAAAATTTATCTAAACTAAGAGAGGAGAACAGGACACTGAATAAATGCACCAGAGACCTGGAGGAGGCACGCAACAGATTAAAGGATCTGACTGAAACGAAGGATTGCATGTTAACGACAATTCAAACACTGAATGAAGAAAACGAACTGTTACATAAGTGACCTCTCCGAAAATGACTTCGTCATAGTGATTGTTAATCCTTACAATCTTCCAGTTTCCTTGCATGATGTTACATACCTGGCAAATAAATGTTTTTATGTTAATTTAATTATATGCACTTCTCCTACTGAATATAATTTTTTTCGTATTTATTTATTTAAAATTTTAGTACAGTACAGGTATTGCCCAAATGGTACATCACGTGACTTAATATAGAATACATAATTAAGCAATATACTTTAAAAAATTAAAACGGACAACAAATATTAATACCTGGCGCACATAAAAACACCTAACATTAACTAACAAAAACACATTACATTACTTGAATTACTAAAGCCTGTCAAAACAGTTAAAACTATAGATGATATAGGAACCAAACAATTGTACAAAAACTAGGGAAACTCCGAAGAACGATCTATAAGAGATCTAGCTTCACGTTTAAATGATAGTATTGGACAATTTATATTAAAGTTTATGGGTAAAAATCTATTTAAGTAATGGACACGAAATTAAATCTGGCCCAAAGGGTCGGGACAGTCTATCAAGTTGATGATTCTATGCCTAAATGACATGTTCAGTTTAATTCTTCGTGTCTCCAGTGAATCAACGCCAAATATATTGACTAATTGAGGCGATCTTTGTAAAGTATATTTTTTGTCTACGTTTCATTTAAAAAGAAGAAAGTTCACAAACTTGGACTGCGCCCTGTCAATACGCTTGACATGAATCTGGTACAGGGGCGTCCATACGAAACAGCAATACTCAAGGTGGCTCCTGACCATATATCTTAAGTATATGCTCCTGACCAATGCAGAGTATATCGCCAAATATCTTTTTAAAGTCCCAGCACTGCCGCATTCTGAGTCTTGCCATTTTGAAAGCCTTCGCAACGACGCTGTCAATGTGCGGAGTAAAACGCAGCTCATTATCGTTGATTCTCAGCCAACGTCATTATCAAATACAACTCCGAGATCGTTAATTATAGTCACCCGCTGCAGTTGTATCTCATTTGGTCGAATATGAGTGGTCTATAAGCATTTTTTTCCTTGAAAACGATATAATCTTACTTTTCGTAGTATTTAGAGTATTTTGCGTTACTTGAACACCATTCAACCAACTCATCAATTTCGCTTAGCAGCTGCATGCAGGCTCTATCGTTGGCAACTCCACAATAAACCTTTAGGTGATCAGCAAAAAACAAAAAGTGGCACTTCTTGAATACACTGGCCGTTTATAAAAACCAGGAAGAGCATTGGTCCAAGATGTGATCCCTGCGGAACTCCGGAGTACAAAGTAATATCCCTGGATAAAGACCCATTAAACTTTACACTCTGTGTACAGCCTATTAAGTATAGCTACTCAACCAGGATAGTAGAGGATCACCAATACCATAGTATTTAAATTTATTTAAGACAATTCTATGACTAACCACATCAAAGGCTTTTGGAAATCAAAATAGACCGCGTCCACCTGCACAGAAGCATTCAGTGCACTTGCAAGATAAATACTGTACACTGCCGAGATAAAAATCCGTGATGATGATCTGATAGAACATTGCGAAAAGAAGATGATACAATATCAGTGACCAGTGAATCCAACACCTTTCCAAAGCATGATATACCAGATATGGGGGCGATAGTTGGTTACATCTGACCTATCTCCGCTCGTAAAGATGGGGGTGATTGTGGCCTTCTTCCATATCGTTGGAAAGATTCCTGATTGCAAGGAACATTGAGAGATAATGCCCAAGGGCATGGCCAGGGTAGGACTAATTTTTTTTACAAACACGGGAGCTATCTCATCGGGGTCAGCAGCTTTGTTTACATTAAGCGTTGCCAACTTTTCAAACACCGAATCGGTACTCACCTCTACTGCACATAAATTAATGTTGGTTCCCAAAAGGTTCGAGGATTTGTTAATGGAAGCAATATCGTTGGCTTTATAGACAGACTGAAAATACTCGGCAAAAAGATATGCTATCATATGAGGGTCAGAACCTACGACACCATTGTACTGCATCTTCTCAGGATATTCAGATAAACATCGTTTCGACCGCAGGTAGGGCCAGAAATATTTAGGGTTCCTAATCAAGTTTTGCTGCGATGAACGAATGAACGCAATCATAGTCCCTTTCAATACTCCGTTTGGCCTGGGTTCTCAAGTTTTTATATTCCTGATCCAGCTGAATCTTACGATGGTCATTCTGTCCCTTGAATCTCTTAAGTCTGCCTAAGGTTTTGTTTTTATCCTTTATGAACTTAACCGTTTGTTGTGAGAAATAGAAAATTTAATGTTCTCGCACAGTTTTTTTGGTACATACATATTAATTACAGTATATATGATGTTGTATAAGTACTCAATTTTAGCGTCAATGGTTGCTAGTGGTGAGTTGAGCACCTGCCAGTCAGCTTTCTCCAAATAGTCGTTAATTTTGAAATTTAAAGTAGGTACGTTCTCATCCTGCACGCAAATTGATTCGACATCGGAAAAATTAACATCAATTCAGGATGGTGCGCGTCCGTTGACGTCAGAGGTTGATTACACTCGGACAGCGATATGTCTTGGCAGTTGGAAAAAACAAGGTCCAATATCACATTGTTACAATTAGAAACGTTGTTAATTTGGTTTAAATCGTAGAAACACACTCAGTCATACAACAATATTTCACGGTCATTACTTGAAATGAAAATTGAGGAGATTTCGGTATTTAAATCGTTCATGAAACCTGAAAAGTCATCAGAAATTGGATGTTCTCTTACATCTATCGGTTTAGAGTTTCTTGTGTAGTTAGGCAAATTAAAGTCTCCTAGAATTGTAACCCTTTAGTGAATTTTCCTGTCCATAATGTAACTCACAGAGCCAATATATTCTTCATAAACTGATGATGGCGACGAGGTAGGCATATACGCACAACAGAACACATAATGCCTATTGTCAACGTCCACACCAACCCACAGTTCCTCTACGGTATTATTAGGTACGGAGTAGACGTGTATGATGCCCTGACTACTATGAGTACTCCGCCACCCCTCTCTTTGCCTGCCTGAATGGTATTACGATCCTTTCGGTAAACCACAAAGTTGCTCGGGAAAAGTTCCTCATTTAGAATAGACTCATTAAGCCATGTCTCTGACAAAACAACTGCATCATAATCGGAGTTTACCATTTCGTTATTGAACTGAATTGTTTTAGTGCGTAGACCCCGGGTGTTCTGACAGTACACTTTTAAGCAATTTACGTTGTTATCGTCTGAACTGGATCTTGGCAAACATTTGGTGGTGATTCAGGAGCAATAATCTTATCGCTTTCGTTCATATTTGAATTATCGGATGTTTTAAACCAATTTTTAATTTGACCGCTGATGCAATAAATAAGAGCTCATTTGCGTTAGAACTTGACTCTGCATGCCGGTTTCTGTCATTCACCGCTGTAAAAGTGCAAAATTATCGAAGCTAAGAAAAAGGGATTTATGTTTACTATTAAATACTCTGTTGTATATAATAAAGTCAGCATCCAAGATAAATTTGTTGAGTATTTGTCTATTATGGGCATATAGCGGTCCAACTATGATAAGATTTGTAAACTCCATGATTTTAGAAAGTCCATCCAAAGTAGCGCCACTGACGCTCGTTCCTTGGGCACCATTTTCTTTACCTGTAAAGAGTATCACAAAATAATTTTTGTTAAAATTTCTCGTTAAAACCTCGACATCGTTCATAAAATCATCCATTAGAGCGTTGCCGCTATACTGACAATGTATGTCAAATCCATTTATTAAGTGCCTTCTGACCATAAAACCTGTTCCCATTGCACTCGACTTGCTTCCATAAATTAAAATTTGTGGCTTCCTAACCGTCTTTGGAGCTTTCTGCGTTTGGCAGGTTCGTTTGATTGACTCTGGTGTTTATCAGTTAACTCAGTTGGTCTCATCTGCTTGTGCATATGGATCTCGTCTCGTGCATTAAATAATTCGAAGTTGCACTTTCTCAAATCGTTAATGAACATCTCATTATCTTTCGTGAGAGTTTCCATTATTACCAACATATTATTTTTAAGAGTGTTCAACTCATTTATATCCGACTTGAATTTGTTCTCTCGTTCTTCTACTTCTTTTAAGTTTCCCAGCAAACTTTTATTTTGTTGCATTATCCTAAGGATCTCATTGTTTAACTTTTTAATTTATTCTTTTTGGCTGCTAATTTGATTAAGATACTCGTTTTCAACATTCTCGACATCTTGATAGTTAACACCTCTATGCTGCAACCGTTGGATATGCGTTTTCTTGTCTTGATTATCTTTAGTTAGTTCATCAGTTTCCTTTTTTAGTTCACTCGAGACTCCTTGGAGCTTGGTATTCAATTTTCCTATATGAATAACTTTCTTTTTGTTTGATGATTTAACTTTTTCCAATTGCTCTATTAATACTTTCATTCTTTGAGCGTCCTTGACATAGCACTTACAACAACAAAAATTATCTTACAAATATCGCACGGGGAGCCAAATAATTCATCCCCATTTGGTCTTGGTTTAAAAACACATACTATTACAGTTTATACAAAGCAAAGACATTGTTAAAATTCGAAATAACTCTTACAGATTAAAATAGGAATTAAAAATAGTAGAGAACGATTAAAAGACCACGTATGTGTTTATATAGAAATTGAAACATATTTGAAGTTGGTTTGTCTTATGGCGGAACATCAATGCTTTTTTATACATTTCTGTTTAACAATGAATTAACATCACAAAGCGAAAAATACCATATTGGGGCGCACGTATATTATTACTAGAATGGAAAGGGAGCAGGCATGAATTAAATGCAATATAAAACAAATATTTTATTATATACAAAATACAGTCAATTTGTACATGGAAATTTAATAAAATTAGCTATACAAGAAAAAAAAACAATTAAAATTTCCCATTTTACAAAACAATAATTTTTAAAATAAATTACACTCGAGCTTGGCCTTATCCTACATTTGTACAGTCGCATAATTTAAAAATCAAATGGGTTTTAAAAGCCTATAAGACAAATCACGTCTTATTTTCTTTTAACGCCCTGTATGAAGCTAATAGAGGGAGGTTTAAAGGGCTTAGAGGGATTTTCGGAAAACCTATTCTCAGCTGATTGACTAGATACATTTTTGATAAGCCTACATATTTTCTGAAATTTTAAACACAGATCTTTGACAAAAGTTGTTGTGTTGTGTGACTGAGTTATCCTGCTTTTTTTCCTTATTCTGTTAATACTTGATTACTTTTTGAGTACGTTATCACATAAATTGAACCCCCTCCCACCAGTCTCAATATAATTAGTGAACAAAAATTATTGCACAGACTTTGTCTTAAAAACCTACATACTAAAACATTTTATATAAAATTCTGTGATATATTTACCTAGATTGCTAAAAAATAAGTCTTAGTATTATTTATACTTAGTTCAAAATTAATTACAAAAATCACACAATTTTATGCATAAAATTAGTTAGTTTTGAGACCAACAGTTAATATAGTGGTCAAGAAACTGTAGCGTTTCAAATTCAAAACGCAAAGAAAGATTTGTAATTAGTAGGAAAAACAAACCGTTGCCGGTCGAGTTCCAACAACCCCCCAGAAGTTTGGGAATGTGTTTTTCTGTGAGTTGACTGAGTTACAAATAGCATGTCACCATGGGTAATCAAATAATTAAAAAATAATAACTAAACCTGACCAGGCTTTTGCTTTTTTACAAGAAATGGTACAGTCAGCCTATCATTACATTTTGATCAGCCAAAGAAAGGATATACTTACTTGCCTATGAGAAAGCATTTGAAGTCCTGCTCTCGAAATGTGCCTAGATGAAAGATTCCTATATAATAATGATTAATGTAGCCGGAAAACAACGTTAATACCGGTTGAAACGCTTTCTTTATTTCCATCTACTATTTACATTTAACTGCGACATTAATATTTAAAACTGTCGGAAAGTACTTAGCTTGGTATTAAAATCAAGCTCAGCTGAGACTAATTTAGGCCTGAAATTTAACAACAGGTGATGTTCAGAACAGAGAGAGACGTATTAAGATAATATGACACTCAGCAATTCAATTACTGAAAGGATAGACTAACTTCAAAAACCTTGGGAACATTGTGATGGAATATCTATCTAGACGATAAGCTGGAAAATAGAAAATTATTGTTTACAAACACTGATAAATGCTACCTACACCTGTACCATCCTTTTACATGACTTGAAGACTTGGAAAATAAAGTTTCCTCCACAGATAAGACATCCTTTTGGTTTTGAAAACGTTCTAGTCTTCGCTAATATCGGATACCCGAACAAGAATTAATAACTGTACTAATAGAAAATTTACCGTTATATGTACAAAGCTTATTCTGCTCCATTCCTTGTATAATACTTCAACAACTCAAAAACCCTTTCCAATTTTTATATCACATACTTCTTAATGTTCGATGATATTTAGCAAATAAAAAATCATGCCTAACTGAAATAATTCTCCCATTTGATACAATGGAAGATGGTAATAACTTTCGTGTTAGTTAATTCATTAATTTTCACTGCACCT
>MU189945.1:0-15920 GCA_016904865.1 Pissodes strobi | reverse complement strand
AAATTAGAATATTGTTTTTATCAGATTAAAAGGTACTTAACTAGTTTCCGGAGGCAAGATGCATTAATCAAAACTAAGGAACATCATGTACAGGGTTAGCAAATAAGCGAGGTAAGGGGCTGTATCGCTAAAACCACTCATCATAGAGACTTGCGGTAAAAAATTATGTAGAAAAGAAAACATTGAAAATAATTTTCAAATTCATACCTCTACCCCTAGAGGGCATAATAGCTATGTTCGGGAAGAAAAATACATTTTACTCGAAAATGTTTTATTATAAGTTGATAAAAGAATACCACCACTGTAATCCTCGTGATATTCTGCATCTTTTTGGTTCATCACTTTGGGTTGTACTGATTGTAGGATATTGTTACGTTTTTCCCGTAGGTTCTGAACGAAATCACAACTTTTACTATTTAGAATAATACAAGTTTTATTTATAGCTGAAAATTGATAGCTCACAGCAAAAATCCGACTACGCCACTGGATTCTACGTAAAAAACTGTATAAGAGCAATTTTTTGTTTTGCGATATGTTAAAGGATAACGGAGATACAAGGGGGGTCTTAAAATGCAACATTTCCAATTTCGCCCTGTATCTCAATTTTGTTTATACCAGCATTCTTTTCACAAAAAAGTAGCACTAGCAGTATTGCGAAAACCGCAACTATCTATCTTTACTCGTAAGTGAGATACCACGTAATATCAGGACACCCTGTACACTAAGTTATTAATTCTTCTAATGACTACCATACTGGCATTAGTTTGGACGATCTTCCTTTCTTCCTTTGCGGATTATATAACCAGACTTTATCGTTCATGGGAAGAATTAGCTCTGATATTATATTCGGTCACTGGTGTTCTCCGTGTTTTCTCTGACTAATTCATGGATGTATAGAAACTTTTCCTTAAGAGAGTTCGCGTAGTCTTGAATTTCCATATCTTGGTTGTCTGGCGTTCCGAATAATAGGTCACAGGGTAAACGGAGTTCTCTTCCAACTAAAACCATGGCTGTCGTGTTATGGACTGCTGATCTATAGGCCATCAAAAATAGTGGTATGTGTTGGTCCCAATCCCATTCTGATGGTCATCTACGACCCTTGACAAATGTTCTTCAATGGTCTTGTTAAATCTCTCAACCATGCCGTCTGATTGTGGATATAAGGCTGTAGTCCGTGTTTTATGGGTGTTGAGTAGATCACAGACTTTCTGGTAAACCTTTGATTCGAAGTAGCGTCCTTGATCTGAGTGCAGCTCTAACGGAACACCAAATCTGCTGAACAGGTTATTCACAAGGACCTGTGCTATGGTAACAGCTTCTTGATTGGGAATCGCAAACACTTCAGGTCATTTACTGAAGTAGTCAATTGCCACTAAAATGTACTTGTTACCATTATTTGTTTCTGGAAAAGGGCCAGCTACGTCAAACGGTAGGCCCACATTATACTGTTCCATTTTTCCAATAGATCTTGTTTTTGCAGCACAGGTTGAGCACTGCCGACACCACAATTTCACATCCTGGCAGTAGTTGACTCAGCAAAATCTGTCGCAGATCTTGTCAATCGTTTTGTTCACTCAGAGATGAGCACCAGACTTTCCATTATGAACTTCTTCCAGATCCGATATCTTCCTCCTTGGTACCACTAACTGTGTCTTCACTACTTTTCCATCGGCGCTTTCCCAGGCTCGTTTAAGAAGTCCATTTTCCACCACCAAGGAGTTCCACTGAGCCCATAGTGTTTTAAAAGCAAATTTTTTAGTTGAAATCTCTCTCCAGCTTGGTCTTGGTTGATGTTCTTCTTTAGCTTTTAGCAATAGTGCTATTTCACTATCCTCAGGCTGGTCCTTTTTAAGTTGCTCTGTGGTCCACTGCTGATCAAACTCAAATTTAATTTGCCTAATGGGAGTAAATCCTTCTCGTTGATCTATTCTTTGGCAATGCTCACAATTATCTAATCTCGTTAGCATCAGCGTGAACCACGTGAATATTGTGCTCCCTAATAATCTAATATTACTGATAGATTAATAATACGTAAAATATTAAACTTGGTATCAAATTTGAGTGTAAATTTTTCTCTACAAAATGTATAGTGTTGGTAAAAAGTTAATATGACTGATGAACAATGACCATTTTTGTGTAATAAGTGGAACATTTTAAAGCAATTAAATATTTATTTTTATCTGAAATCCAAACAGCAAAAACTAAATCTTATTGGGATCGACTATTCCAACAAAATAGTGTTCTTTAATAAATAAATTTAAAGTTTTTTTTTATCAGAGTTGTTTGTGTGTACAAATTATAGAATATTATGGAAACATAATACAGTGTGTCAGAAATACTTAGAAGTTGAAATAAAGAAATATAAGAATGTCGACATTTAAATGTTGTAAAAACAAAGAATCTAGTTTATTTTTTGCGTGGTATGTTATAATGCATTCCACAGAAGGTGTTGAAGTCGAGGAAATAAACAATATACCATTTTAAATGGCAATTTTTTTATCTGTTCTCGAAACTGTGAAGAGGAGGCAACTGATCAGGATCCGGAAACCTTCGACATTCTAAAAGCAATCATTAATGACCTTAAGAAAAACGATTCCTATATCGCAAGGCTTAAACGTAATTCGATGTCCGTGGTCGAAGACGCTACACAAAAGGAAGCAGAGTTCTTAAAAGAAATTGCGGAGAAAGATGGTAAAACCAATGAAATGGAAAATAAGCTTGATAAACTACAGAACGTTATAGGAGGAAGTAACAAAAAGTGCTAAAAAGGCAAGCAATGGTCAAAAAAAAAACTCAAGTCAAACTGCTATCTTACAAACAAACTCATTGACGACGCAAACAGATGCCACTACTGGCCAATTAAAAGGAGATACTATGACTCAAACAGATATATGCTATCCTAAGGATACTGGCATAACCTCTGGTACGGATTTGTTAACCCAAATCGGAGAACTGGAAACCATTAATGCTAAACTTTGTGCGGACATACAAGTAAATGTCGACTGGTTAAGGATCTGGATTGTTATATTAAAAACTTTATAAACAAAAATTACATAATTTTCATGGTAGGGCCCAAAATAAAAAATCTTACAAAAAAGCGTATATTAATTTTAACTAACAAATGTTTTTTTTTACAAATTTAATTATGTGCACAACTCCATTCAATAGCTCTGTTTCTAACAAACAAAATTCTTTTATGAATAGTGAACTCTATAATTTTGTGTTTGATTTGTCAAGGTTTAACAATAATGTCCAAGTACTGACTTCAAATACTGATTTAATTACTAAGTGTTTTGCAAGAAACTCTCCTTATCTCAATAAAATAGGGCTCAATATATTGGCTAAGAATATCAACAATGCCATCTGTGGACCCAATATGGTGAGTAATTCATACTGTAACTTGATATGAGGATATTTCGCTTGTGCCTGATCTGGATGTTCATGGTGGCAATAGAGTGGTAAACAGTAATTCCAATCCAGGTTCATTAGTATTAAGTGCTAGTAATATAGGGGACAACTCTTTGTCTAATATTTCACTAACATCCGTAGAATCTGCGGCAAATTTTCATCAGGCAGTATCAAATATGGCAAATACTTAAATAACCATGATATATCTATATATTACCAAAATTGTAGGGGTACCAAAACTAAGTTAGATATACTTAAGATTTAGTTTAGTGAATAGTGATTATGACATAGTAGCATTATCAGAAACATGGCTTAATGAGTCGATAACTACTGCAGAGGTAAGTTTTTGCGATATAATGTGCTTAAGAAAAGACAGAAATAGATTAATTACTGAAAAAACGCAGGGTGGGGGAGTTTTGCTTGCCATTAGAGACTGCTACACCATAGCAGAATGTCAAATATTTGATGAGGATCAAGAAGCATTATGTGTTAAAATTAAACTTAACAACAATGTCTGTTTATTTGTGGTATTAGTGTATTTTGTCCCCAACAGCCCAAGTTTTATATATGAAAAGTTCTTTGAAAAAATAGAATCTAATGTGATTGATAGAAATGTAGGCCCTAAACTAATTATTATAGGTGATTTTAATATTCCAACTTATGTTAACCCAGTATCTTTATGTATGAATTTAAATATTCTTAAATCATTTTTAGCGTTTAATAACTTGACCCGACAGAACCAAATTAAAAATAGTAATGATGTTATACTTGATCTAGTAATATCCTCATTTGATAATATTTTTGTTGATCAAACAGAAGACTCTCTATTGCCAATAGATAGTCAACATCCGTGCCTTAGGGTCTGCATAAATACTAAAACTTCCATCCAATCCTGTAGATTTGTGTCAACAAAGAAATATAACTTTAAAAAGGCCGATTTCCCATTGATGTACCACCTATTTAAGAGTCAGAACTGGGAGTTAATGGACAATTGTACTAATGTGAACGCTGCTTTGGATGCCTTCTGCGGTATCGTTGGTAACATTTTTGAAAGGTGTCTTCCCAAGTCTACTCAGGTGGATAAAAAATACCCTGTGTGGTTTAATAAACAAATTATTTCCCTTATCACAAGGAAACATAAATATTTCATAAAATCCAAAAGATTTAGATCAAATTACTGGAGGTCCAAATATGTTAACATACGTCGCCTAATCAAATATAAAATAAAATTAGCTTATTCCAAATATTTGCACGATGTAAAGTGTAGTTTAAAAAATGACCCTAAATTCTTTTGGTCCTATGTAAATGGACTTAAGGACAGTCCAGATGTTTTCCAAGAAATGATTTTTGGGGAGAAGACATATGTTGGACCACAAAATGCAGCGGAAGGTTTTGCTGAGTTTTTTAGATCAGTTTTTATTGATGACGTTCAATTAACTTGCAAGAAATTTAAGGAAAGTTCGCACTTCTGTGATATTATAATAAGCAAGGCTGAAATTGAAACGGCTATCAGAAAAATTAAAGGCAACAAAGCCCTAGGTCCTGATGTAATACCCGCCTATGTCCTAAAAGGCTGCAGTGAATATTTACTGTTGCCTCTTCAATTACTGTTTAACCTAGTCTTGAAAACGTCTGTGTACCCCGCTAAATGGAAAGTCAGTAAAGTCATACCTGTTTACAAGTGTGGTCCCAGGCAGGATATAAAAAATTATCGCCCTATAAGCATTGCGTGTGCGATCTCAAAAGTTTTTGAGAAAATTATTTTTGAAAGGTTATTCAGTGAAATTTCGGGCAAAATAACAATATACCAACACGGTTTCTTTCCTAAAAGATCAATTTTTACTAATCTGATGACTTTCTGCCAATATATGCACGACGCAATTAACAAGTAGCCGTAATCTACACAGATATAGAGAAGGCCTTTGATAGAGTGAGACATTGTGTAATAGTAGAGTGCCCAACGCAGTAGAAGCCTTCTAAAATTGATTTTTGTGGGCACCTCGGGGATTACAAGCTGAAATGTTCACAGAATGAAGGTTTCATTATATTAATTCAAAATCCGAAGGTAATAAAAAATCATAACGGGCAAAAGGGCAGTATACCCAAAAATCGAGATTATTATATGAACGTGTAGGATATTAAATTATGAATGTTTTCATATGAAATTCATCTACATTTTTGTACGAATTATATTTTTTATCATTGCTTGAAATATGCAGATTACATTGGCCCTCATGGCATAAATAAAAAAATTTAAATATCTCCCTTCGAACCTGGGCAAAATCTGATTGAAATATAATCATTTTTGTATTCACTTCGCATTCTCTCCGAAATGAAGGCTCAAATCAAATTTTTATATTCTTGCAAAAAGTTTGCCTTGAGTATTTAGAATACATAGGTGCATGAATACATTTTTTTCTCAAATGGTAATGGAAAATAGTTATTTATGCAACAAGTGTGTAAAGTGAATCTTTTTTTATGAATGGGAATATTGTTGCATGAGCCGCAGGCGAATGCGACAATCCCAGGAATAAAAAAAGGGTACTTTACACATGAGTAGCATACAACATTTTTTTCTACTATCGAAAAATATATGAAAAAATAAAAATAATGTTATATTACTTTACGCACTAGTGCGTAAAATACCTTACTTTACGCACTGCACATTAAAAAGGCCTATTTTACGAATCTTAGAGAGTGCGTAAAGTGAGTATTTTACGCACGGTAGCAGAAAAATAGAATTAAATGTAAAAAAGTAATAGCGACCGTCCGATCTCGCGCTTCCCGAGTACTCTCCTATCTCACCTTTCTTCATAGCTTCCTCTCTCTCGCGCCTATTGTACAATACAATAAGTGCTTTTACACCATTACGGGTTAGAATACTAATAATAATAATAGCTATTATTAATTGAATAAAGTCAATGAAGAATTTTTCGATTATACTGAAATTTATTTTTCCTATACGCTGCTAGGTAATAAAGAAGTAGAAAAAAAAATCATATACTTAATGCAACTGCTATTAAACAAAAGACTACTTTTATTCAGAATAAAAAAACTGAAAATGTAAAAAATCTTTATAATAACACAATCTATTTATCTTCAGTGTCTGTATCTTCTTCAGGAATAGACACAATGACTTCAATATTGCCTTCCAGTATTTTTTTTTGCATGATCCTATGCAACCTATTTAATTTTTTCTACATGTACAAGCTTTGCTTTCATACAATCTAATAAAGAATTATTTAATTAAGTTTTAGTATGTGCCGATTTAATGTAATAATAAGTTACCTTTTTACATCCAAAACAGTGGAATTTAATTATCCACTCTGTTTTTAGTTAAAAAAAAAAAACAGTTAACGCACTTTTTATCTGAATGCGCACTCTCATAAAACGAATTTCAAGTTCGCAACTATAGTGGGGGTTTTAACAATATTTTTGATAAGAAAACAAATTGCGAACCAATTGACAACAAATTACTATCCTCTATAGTCACGAAGAAGCTGATACTAGGATTTTGTTGCATTATGCTATCTGCTAAACATTCTATGTAATATTTGACATGCATAGTGGACTCCAATGACACTGACGTACTTGCACTTCTGGTACATATTAAAAATATATATTTCTAGAGAATTTGGGGTAAAATGTGGAAGAGGAAATTCGGAGCGATATGTGGCCGTTCATGACATCAACCTAGAAGAAAAACTTGCAAAAAAATTACTTGCATTTCATGCTCTAACGGGTTGTCATACAACCAGCCAGTTTTCAGGATTAGGAAAAATAAAATGTTGGAAAATTTATCTAAATTATTCCGAATATTTAGACGTTATTGGGTCCAGGAATTTTCAGATGGCATGCTCAATAACATAGAGAAATTTATCATAAAATTATTTTCAACAAATCCAAACATTTCGTCTATTAATATTTTCAGGACACTATTGGCCTCTTCATCGCTAATTGAAAAAACTAGACCCTACAAAAAATAGTTTAAAATTTCGCAGTATGAGAGCACATTATCAAACTAAGGGGTGCTTCAGTTCTTTAGAACCAAATCCCCTATTACCAGAGGTGCGGATGGAAATTTGAGGAGGCAGGTGATATCCAAATTATCCCCAATTTTAACAACACCAGCATTTCATTCGGATGTAAAAGTATTTATTGCATGTGGATGTAAAAAGGTAAATTATTATTAAATTAAATAGGTACATAATTTAATCAAACTTAATCAATTAATTTTTTATTAGATTGTATGGAAGCAAGCTTGTAGACGTAGAAGAAATTAAATAGGTTGCATAGGATCATGCAAAAAAAATACTGGAAGGCAATATTGAATTATTATGTCTATTCCTGAAGAAGATACAGACACTGAAGATAAATATTCAATTCAATTTATTCAATTAATATATTCTACAGAGGTACAATATTTAACATACTAGATAGGCACCTAAGCAACTTAACACTTGTCAAGGTACTAAATTAAACCTTAATAACTCTAATGACAGTTTTCCAACATAAATGTTTTACTTGCACTAGAGCATTACATCCCAAAACAACAACAACAAAAAAACATTCAAAGTCTAATAAGCTAAACTACATGAAAACTAAACATGCTTTTAAATTCAATGATTGTATTTTGCATTATGTTAGTGGCCTAAACTTATCAAAATTCCTAAAAATAAATTCCTTAATTTCTTTATTGAATTTTTTCTTATTTTTAATAGATTTAATTTCATTTGGTATTAAATTATAGCATTTAGGTCCTAAAAATAATCTATAGATTGAAGGTTAATTTGTCTATGGTTCAGAGGAAGGGAAAGATCATTACGCACATTACTCCTGGGTTGTTGTGAATGTGTGATTTGTCTTTTTGAAATATCAGTCTTGTGTACAAAGGAACAAACATTTTGTATATAAAGGCGATCTATATTACTGATTTGAGCAGTATATAACATTTCAGTAGGGTAAAGTTTATTTTTTTTGCAAGTGACTTTGAGGATATAATTCTGTAGCACTCTTAAAGGCTGCAAATTTGTTTTGTAGGTGTCACCCCAAGCTATTATACAATATGTCAAGAGAGATTCGACTAGAGATTTATAGATCAGTAAGCATAATTTGTTGCCCATTAACTCTCTAAGAACATAGAATTTGTAAATTAATTTTGCCTGAAAGGTAACTAATATGCTCACACCATTTTAAATGCTGATCAATGATGATGTCAACGTATTTTGTTTTATTTGTTTCACAAATTTTTTCCTGAGACTGTACATCCAAAATTATACTGCTGAACTCAGGCCTACTTGCCTTTGTTAGTGAAAAAGCTATATAATTTGTTTTTTCCATACTAATTGTTAATTTTTGGGTACACAACCAATATTTCATGGACTTGAATGCCTCACACAAGATAGTTTTCACAACTTCCCAAGTATCACCTGAAAAAATCAAAGTCATATCATCCGCAAATGCAACTATTTGGCCAGGTACTTTTAGATTGAGTAAAGAGTTCAGATAAACAACGAATAAAATACGCCCCAGTATTGTCCCTTGAGGAACTCCTATATTTAATATCTCCGGATCGCTCAATGTCCCATTTATTTTAAGAAATTGTTCCCTATTTTCGAAGTAATTCTCAAAAACCCTCAAAGCCACCCCTCGAACTCCATAATGTTTTAAAGTCTCTAAAAGTGCCGCATGTGGAACAGTGTCAAAGGTTTTCGCGAGGTCGATGAACACAGCAATCCATTTTTTATTATCGTTTAGGGTTTTACTAATTTCCTATGTTAGTTTGTATACTGTATGTGCTGTGCTAATCCCCTCCGAAAACCCATACTGGTTCTCTGGCAAAACTTTAAGAGAGTCTAAGTATGTTTTTAGACGAACTTTGATGCATTTTTCTAAAATCTTTGCAAAGTTATTTATAAAGCTAATTGGGCGATAACTTTCAATTTTTTTTGTGCAACCTTTTTTATGCATTGGAGTGACTATTGACTGTTTAAAACAATTTGGTATCGATCCACTTGTAAATATTAAATTAATGATGTGAGCCAGAGGTTGTGCAATATAGGAGGTCGTCAATTTTATAGCTCTTGTTGGAATTTGGTCTATTCCCGGTGCTGCATTACTTTTAACTTTAAGTGATGAAATATGTTCAATAATTTCATTTATATTTACAGGGGTAAGAAATGGTGAAGTTATTGGGGGATTCAAGAATCAGCAACAGAAATTTCTAGATTTGGAGGTTTATTTTTTCTTTCATTTTATTTCCAACATTAATGTAATACTTATTACAGAAACTAGCCCTGTCTTTTATTGATAGAAATGTTTCATTGTTATTGTTGACAATGTTAATCTCTGATTTTTTACTTTCTCTTTTATTTGTAGCATCCTCTATTATCTGATTAAATTTTTTTAATGTTGTTTCTGTTCCTTGTTATTTGGTTTTTGTAATAATCAAATTTAGTTTTTTTAATTAAGTCATTATCATAATTTCTATACTCTTTATATTCATTAATTAACTGTGTATTTACGTTTTTGACCAAATTTCTTTTTAATTTATCCCTTTTACGAATAGCAATAATAAGTTCAGTTGATATCCATTCTTTAATTTTCTTAACTTTATGTTTGTTTTCTTTTTCAGTTTTACAGGAATAAAAGTGCTTTAAACTGTGTAGCAAATAAGTTTGTAGCTGCATTCACATCAATTAACTGTAAGATTTCTGACCAATCTGTATTTCTTATAAGATTTAAGAATTTATTATAATCTATTATTTGATAAACCTTAGATTGTGTGTGTATCTTGGGCAACAGGTACTGGATTTTTATTTGCAATATGATAGGGAAGTGATCAGTTGTATCCGTATCTAGAACAAAGGTCAAAATATATTTTGACATTATAAAGATTTTTTTTTTACATTTTGAGTTATTCTATTCTGAATAAAAGCTAGTCCCTTTTTAATAGCAGTTGCATTAAGTATATTATTGTTTTGTACTTCTTTATTACCTAGGAGCATATAGGAAAAATAAATTTCAGTATAATCGAAAATGTCTTCATTAACTTTATTCAATTAATAATAGCTATTATTATTATTAGTATTCTAACCCGTAATGGTGTAAAAGCACTTATTGTATTGCACAATAGGCGCGAGAGAGACGAAGCTATGAAGAAAAGTGAGATACGAGAGTAGTCGGGAAGCGCGAGATCGGACGGTCGCGATTACTTTATAACATTTAATTATATTTTTCCATTACCATTTGAGAAAAAAAAATATTCATGCACCTATGTATTCTAAATACTTAAGGCAAACTTTTTGCAAGAATAAAAATTTTTGATTTGAGCCTTCATTTCGGAGAGAATGCGAGGTGAATACAAAAATGAGTATATTTCAATCAGATTTTGCCCAGGTTCGAAGGGAGATATTTAAATTTTTTTATTTATTTTGCCGTAAGGGCCAATGTAATCTGCATATTTCAAGCAATGATAAAAAATATAATTCGTACAAAAATCTAGATGAATTTTATATGAAAACATTCATAATTTAATATCCTAGACGTTCATATAATAATCTCGATTTTTAGGTATACTGCCCTTTTGCCCGTTATGATTTTTTATTACCTTCGGATTTTGAATTAATATAATAAAACCTTCATGCTGTGAAAATTTCAGCTTGTAACCACGAGATGCCCACACAAATCAAAATAAGTTATAAGTAGCACTCTACTATAATCTTAAACGCCTTAAGTGAAATGGATGTTTCATTGTATTTAATTTATTTAATTCAATCTTACCTGAATTCCAGATCTCAATATATAGAAATTAAGGGATGTCAATCAGTAATGTACAAGAGCACCTCGGGAATACCCCAGGGTTCTAACCTAGGTCCCCTTCTTGTTTTAACTGCAATCAATAATATTGTCAAGAACTTTGATAATGTCAAAGGTCTTTTATTTGCCGATGATTTCAAATGTTTTCATATCATAAACTTTATTGAGGACTCTGAAACTCTACAAAAGGATTTTTGCAATGTTGCTAATTGGTGTACTACAAATAGTTTTAACCTCAATGTAAGTAAGTGTATGTGTATGACATTCACTCTAAACAAAAACCCTTACCATTTTGACTATACATACAATAATTTAAAAATCAAAATAGTTGACAGTCAGAAGGACCTGGGTGTAATTTTTGATGTGAATCTTAGATTCTCCAACCACATTAGTGCAAAAATTCAAAATGCCCAAAAAATTGCAGGCTTTATAGCAAGAAACACCACAGCTTTTGATATAGACACAAGTTTACATCTTTTTGACAGCCTGGTTTTGCCTGCATTGAAGTATGGTTCAGTGATTTGGTCTCCGCAATATGATGTGTGGATTGGGATTATCGAGAAGGTACAAAGAAAGTTTTTAAAGTGCTTGTATTTTAGAAAGTATGGGTCATATCCGCAGAGAGGCTGCGATAATGAGTATCTGTCGGGTATCTTTGGTAGGACGTCGTTAGAGAAAAGGAGACATAAAATAATTCTGTGCACAATGTTTAAGTTGCTGAAAGGCGAAATAGATAATTCTGATATTCTTGGCCAGTTACCATTTGCAATTAATAGAATTAATTCTCGTAACTCACACACTTTCTATTTAGCATTTCGTAGGACAAATTTATAAACTCTCCGGTATATAAAATGTGTTCACTATTTAATTTGTACGCGTCAGACATTGACATAGATATGATTACTTTTAAAAAATTTAAACAAATTATTGACGGAAAACTACGAAAAACATTTAGGGGTATAGCGGGTGGACAGTCTATCGTTTTTAGATTTAAATTTTAAAAACTGACCAAAACTTTTATATATATTGTACATTGACATTATTGTTTTTGACATTTGCATGTGTAACGTAGGAGATAAGGTTTTAATATTGTTAAACTTTTATTGTTTTTTATTGGCTATATTGTAATTGTATTGTTTCGGAATTGTTTTATATTTTTAATGTTAGTACTAATAAGGGGATATCTGTAATTGGCACAAACTGTTGGTATCTTGTTGAATAAATAAATATATAAATAAATAAATTATCCTCGCATGGCCTTCTGGATAAAGCATCTGCATTATTATGCAATCTCCCTTCCCTCTGCTTAACCTTATATTGTTGTAACTTTTCAAATCATCTGGCTACCTGTCCTTCAGGCTGTTTCATATCCAAAAGCCATGTAAGTGCTGCATGATCAGTCCTTATCAGAAATTCTTGTCCATACAGATATTGATGGAAATGCTCAACAAACCGTACTATTGCCAAAAGCTCTTTTCGGGTTACACAGTAGTTACGTTCAGGTTTCGAAAGTGTTTGACTGTAGTATTCGATAACTCGTTCTTCTCCTGCTTGTACTTGCGATAAAACTGCTCCGATGCCGATGTTGCTTGCGTCTGTGTCCAATACACATTTACCCTTTGGTTCCGGATATCACAATATTGGACTAGAACATAGAGCCGCTTTTAATTTCCTGAACGTAGAATCACAGTTATAATTTGCTCGTTCTTCAGTGAGCTTATGAAGAGGTGCAGCTATATCTGCAAATCCAATCCTTCAACAAATATTCTATAATAAGTACAGCAGTTCATGTTTGTCGCGAGGACGAGGCCAGTCCTTGATTGCTGTAATCATTTCTTTGGATTCAGTAAGAGCTGAATGAAGTCTGCATTTCTTTAGGTGGGAAGATTTTATTGTCTGTTTGTGTACCTCCTTCCATTGATTGATGTGTTTGAGTTGACATGACGTTTGAGCTCGTCAATGTGAGCTGTCATAGCCTCGATTCTTCCTCTCTGGGGTTATATTTCTTCCAAATATGCTTTCTCTACATCTGCGATTTCTTCTTGGTATGATGTGTAGCTTCGCTTTAGCCTTGTTATGTACTGGTTCTTCTGTTATGCTTCCATTCACTCAGCAAGTACATCATAATACACAAAGCCAAGTTGAGTGGACCATTTTGAGCAACGGATTATAATACTTTGTTATAACACAAGTGTTTATCGATTAAATTATATTTACTTACCCTCCAAAACTTGAAGTTCATATGCATTATGATCATTATCTGCTAGGTTTTTTATCTGCAACATCAGAGCCGTTAGATCTGTGATTAGCTCTAATACAGCGGGATTTTTGCAAGGCCCTGAAATAAATCAAATACAATTTGATATTTTCCCTCACAAATTAATCCGAAGATAAAAATGAAGAATAAATCTGTACAAAACAATTAATTTAAGAGCAGATAAATGTGCAGCGGGTGCGGGAAATAATGGTACCTCCTTTATACCTTGACAAAACAGACAAAATATTATTATTTATATGACACAATTCAAACCTAGTTCCTGCATATATAAATAACTGATTGTTGTTAATAGATATTCAATTCCAAAATTGTAAAAAATTAAAAGCATTTTTATACTATTTGTTATTATTCAAATATTACCTTCGTCTGTAGCAATCACAGAATTATGCCTAGCAACAATATCCCTAGCATCTTCCTTACATTTCTCCCTTAATAGAGACGGAGCCAGCATTGCAGCAACACTTGGGTCTGGGGCAATTTCTTGACAATAAACCTAAATGAAAAAAATCTCAGATTCGTAAACCTCGTAATTTCCGCTATAACAATTTTTCATACGAGATCGAGAAATACAAGAGCAATTTACAGACTAGCACATTTTACTATACCTGCATTTCATCCAAATACATCTGCAAATCCGAATTCAACTTCTCCAAGTCGATAAGGATACTGGCATATCGCCTTTCGAATTCCTCACTCAATTCTTGATCGAAAGAATTAATCTTTTCCGCTTCGGAATTCATCACTTTCAATTGCTTTACTCTGCTTTTCTTTATATTAAGGATTCTCGTGACAAGCAAAATTTTTTCCAGCAGTTTGATCGGAAAGCCGCCCAATTTTCCCTCCGTCACGGCTGGGAACATTATGGGACGATTTATCATAGATCCTGTAAATAAAGACTTTCAAATGGCCAGAAGACTAGTTTTGTGTTCAAATAAATGAACCAAAAGATTGATGAGTTTCAAGTGAATGCCATATATATTATAAAATTATCTCTATTATTTGTTTTAAAGTCAATATTACTTGTCCCTTTGAAAGTTATACTTTTGTCAAGCCTTTCATATCAGACTTGATAAAAGTATTAAATAAAACAGATCTTTATATCAAAACCTAATTTTCTTAAGGTTAATAAGAATTAAATAATAAACAAATACGAACCCGAAAGTAATGGATCTTTCCTAAATGGCAATGTTTTATATTCAGGACTCTTGATATCGGGTGAAAATAATGACAATCCATTGGTTCTGGGCCTAAATTTGTTCTGGAAGCTTGCTATACTGATGGTTTCCGGTTGCTCATTAGATAAAACTTCATAGTCAGGTACAGAATGGGTCCCTAAGCCTTGTCTCTCAAAGGTGATGCGATATGTGTTGTTAGACGGATCCACCGCATCTATGCTGCCAGTGTAGAGACCATCAGAAGGTTTACGAAGTCTGAAAATAAAGATTATTAACCATTTTACCAATGATGACAAATAGCAAAAAAGCAAGAACCAAAATAAAATACATTTTATGTCTAATGCTAATGGAAACGATAACTCAGTTAACAAAAGTGCATACATACCTGGCCGTAACTTTAGTCCCAATAACCAACTGCATTGGAATTTCAGCAGGTAAATCCTTAAAACTGGCGAGATCAGTGGCTTTTCTTTGCTGCAAGGCTCTTATTTTTTTCCTTTTTTTCTCTAATTCCAGTCGCTCCTCGTTAAAAAACGCTTGTGAACACCTCCTTGGCTTGCCCATCATTCTCCGGACTTTAGTCCATTCCGTTCGGGTAAGTTCACGTGTTTTGAGCTCAGGAAATGATTCCTTCAAGCAGATTTGAAAGTCGTTTTCACCAGAAAATAGACAACTAGAAGAGAAATTGGATTACAAAACATGTATGTCTTATAAATTGTGTTTGAACCAAAAAGAAATTGTTCCTATCATATATATAAAAGCACATATTATTTAAAGGAATTTCTGTATTACTTAAAGGTTTCTGCACTTCACTTTCACAGTGACAATGTTCAGCTATTTTATCCAACTCTGTGTTAGCCATTTGATTCACATGCAATAAAAACTATACTTACTGGTCAATGTTGCTGTAAAACCACTCATAACAAACCCATTTGTGGGCCTTCGGAAGTTTAAGAAGATTCCTTAGTCGCATTCCAATTTTTTGACCAATTTTCCTATCCGGGGAGTTCATTCGCGGTGGGGTGGTCATGATGCTTGCAGTCTTTTTAGGAGTTTTGGTTGGGGTCTCAATTTTTATTTTTGGTGTTCTTTTACTAGGCGTTTGCTTCAGTTTTTTAGCACTTGGAACCCTGAAAATTTAGTCCCAACTCAACAATGTTCCTGATAAGATTGTTGAGGCCAGGTACCTTTTGTTTCAAATCATTGAATTCAAAATGACAATAAAAGTGAGTAGTGTGGGT
>MU189944.1:11106-47218 GCA_016904865.1 Pissodes strobi | reverse complement strand
TTCACATTTATGGTGATGTATCCATCAATTGCAACGTGCAGAGATCGGTTCATGAGGAAATTGGCAAACCAGGCGCAGAGAGACGCTGACAGTCCGAAGGACGGTAGTTTCTTGAGTGAGATAGGGCAATATATCTCTTGTCGATCTCTGTTTGCGGAAGACGTATTGGTTATCGCTAATTCTTCTGTTGGCTCGAGGTATTTGAGTAGTTCCTGATTGGCTACACGTTCCATGGAGATTATTGGAAGAAAGGCAATTGGACGATAGTTTGTTGGCGTGGTTTTCTTGCCTTTTTTGGTACAGACACTCGAACGACTTTCCAAAAAGATGGGCAAATCCCCTTTCGGTAAGACAGAGAAAAAAGTCTGGAAAAAATGGGTGTTAGTTCGTTGGCGCAGTTCTATAATATGATTGCAGGTACTTCATCTGGCTCTGATGCCTTTGCGTGTCTAGCTCTTTAAGGATTTTACGAGTATCACGGTGATGAAACTTAACTTCTGCCATGGTAGTGTTGATGTTGGCTATAGGGGAGATCCTTGCCTTGGGGGACGTGTAAGATAGAATGAGATAAAAACATTTCGGTGACGCCGCTTTCGTCCATCAAAGGTGGGAGAGACGTTTGTGTAAAGTTATTACTTACTGCCTTTGCCACCGACCAGAAATTCCTGGAGGCACTGGGGCATTGCAAAAGTTTATTCCTGGTCCTTTGATTGTGTTTGTCCTTAGTTTCCTCAATGACACGTTTGCATTCGTTTCTCGCTTCGGTAAAATAATTGCGACTTTTAGCGGTCTGATTTTGCTGCCAGTATTTATAGGCTTGGTGTTTCCTACCTACGGCTCTTCCGCATCTTCTGTCGAACCAAGTCTTTGCATTTGACGGTAACTTGATAGAATTTGGGAGGTATGCTTCCATTCCTGAGGCGATTACTTGCATGATCTCTTCGCAACAGACCGACGGGTTGTCAGTGCCAAAGCAGACGTCGAGCCAAGGAAAGTCTAAGTAGAACTCTCTTAGATCCTCCCAGTTTGCAAAATTATAATGCCAGATTTTACGAGGCAATGGTGGATCCTTCTGTAGTAGTGGCAGGTCACAAACCGTTGTAATAAGTTTGTGGTCGGAAGTATCTAATGGCGGATCAACTGTAATTGTGTATTGATCAGGATTTGTGGTTAGAAAATGATCCAGGAGTGGTCTACAAGTTGAGTAAGCCCGCAGTTGATGGCAAATGCTTCAGCTTCTCTACCTTCGTTGTCGGTCTTGTTATGGTGTTTGATCTAGTTGATGTTATGGGCATTGTAGTGTTCCAGAACGATTACTTCTGAATTGGGGTGTATTGAGTCAAAAGTGGTGGCTAGTATTGAAAAAAAACTTTGGTAGTCTCTATCGCTCAGAGGGCGATAGAGGCAGCATATGCACTTGGTTAATCCCTTAGCAATAAACTTGGGCCACATGATGTCTAGGTTGTTCGGTTCGAGTATTTGGCACTATGTTGGGGTTTGGAACCTTCGGCAAGATGCACTAAAACAGAGTTTTATCCATAATACAGAAACAGAATTTTTGCACTCGACGCGCGTTTCGCTCACCATGTTAGCATCATCAGGAGATGATTAAGACTGAACGTCTTAGTCTTAATCATCTTCTGATGATGCTAACATGGTTAGCGAAACGCGCGTCGAGTGCAAAAATTCTGTTTCGGAAAAGGCATATTTCAAACTTATGTCTAAATCGGGAGTGTAGGTCGTATCCAGGGTAGAGGTAGGTTACTGTTGTTGTTGTAGAACATACTTGTGTGTCTGTAAGGGCCAGTATGAGTGGTATATTTGTTTGTATACATTGGTGTACCGAATTAATGTTTGTATTTAGGCCTCTTATGTTGCAGAAATCTATTCTCAATTGGTTCGGTATCCTTGCGGACTGTTAAACGTTGCATGAAGGGCCCTCAGGGCCACCCGGAGATCCGAATGGCCGGGGAGTTTACCTCAGGAATTTTTTGATCCTGGGAGCACGATCATATCCATATATATCTACTTTGGAAACCGGAACCACCAGCGCGGAAACGGAACGTGATTCGGAAAAACCACTTAGCGCTTCGCAGTTCTGGTAAGATGGTCCTTCACCGGACGATGCTAGTAGGCTAATGCATCTACCACCTGGGGCCGCTTCCACTGGAAGCATCGGCCTCAGGCTTATTCCTTTGGTGGTCCCTAGTCTGAAAGGGGTGGGAATGGAGTTTGTTGAGTCACTTCCCAGTAATTAGCTCCAGACTTTGTACTTTGGTGTTCTCCAGCCCGGAGGAGGACGGTAGGGTTTCATGGGTCACATCCCGCGGCAACTCGGATTGGCGGGAGCGTCACTCCCCGTAATCAAACTGCTCTTACCAGTTTGACGTTCCTACCTGCTAATACAATGCATCACCGCTTGTCACATACTGTCATTGATCAGATCCACATTTTGTACTTCGCTGTTCTCCAGCCTGGAGGAGGATGATGGGAATTGATGGGTCACATCCCGTGGCAACTGGGAATGGCGGAAGCGTCACTCCCCATAATCAAACTGCTCTCACCAGTGTGACGTTCCTGCCTGCTAATACAATGCAGCACCGCTTGTCATATACTGTCATTGATCAGCTCCAGACTTTGTACCTCAGTGTTCTCCAGCCTAGACGAGGACAATGGGTTTTGATGGCCCACATCCCGTGGCAACTCGGAATGGCGGGGGCGTCAATTCTCGTAATCAAACTGCTCTCACCAGTTTGACGTTCCTGCCTTCTAATACAATGCAGTATCGCTTGTCACATACTGTCATTGATCAGCTCCACATGTTGTACTTCGGTGTTCTCTAGCCTGGAGGAAGATGATGGGAATTGATAGGTCACATCCCGTGGCAACTGGGAATGGCGGGGGCATCACTCCCCGTAATCAAACTACTCTCACCAGTTCGACGTTCCTGCCTACTAATACAATACAGCACCGCTTGCCACATACTGTCATTGATCAGGTCCACACTTTGTACTTCGGCGTTCTCCAGCCTGGAGAAGGATAATGGGGATTGATGGGCTACATCCCGTGGCAACTCGGAATGGTGGGGGCGTCACTCCCCGTAATCAAACTGCTCTCACCAGTTTGACGTTCCTACCTGCTTTGCTTCTAATGATGCGTTTTTCTTCGATGCTCTTGCTAAATTAGTAAATGCAGTCCCTTGCTGTCGCCAATCTTCATTTTGTATAACATGGGTATTCTAATTTTCGCGGTCAAATATATCATTCATTACATATGTATTACTATATCTCCTTAAAAAGTATGCAAGATAATGGCAGCAAGTACAATATGATTTATTTTATCGGGAGCCATGGGTAAAGCCGTATGAAATATTCTGAAGCGTGTTGCTAACAGACCGAAAACATTTTCGACCACGTTTCTGGCCTTAGACTGTCTATAGTTAAATATTCTTTTATTTTAATCTAGTCCTTTTCTTCAGGATATGGAGTTAACATAATGTTCTTATAACAAGTAAGCTGCAACACCTTTTAACCTATTAAAACAAATTTCAGATTTTATTTAGTCTCGGAGTTACTTGGAAACTTTAACTCTTCTTGTTCACTAATTTTTCATATACTGAAGTGCGAAGTCAATTCCAAAAAGGCACCATCTGACATTCTACCGTCTGTTCCGAGTCCACGTACATAAATTCATAATTGCTATTTACTAAAGTCATTAATACTACACTATAGATTTTTTTTATATTATAATAGAGACTGCCCGATCCAGAAGGAGGTATTATTCAAATGTGCTTTCCGTTTAGCGCACCTCCGTTGTTTATAAATTGCCAACGTTCTTCGAACTGTTCTGCTACTTCGGTCAATTCTTCTTTTGAATCAGGAAACTGAAAATAAAACAAAGAATATAAAAAAAATCAAAGGGTTTTTTTTATCGAAAATCGGTTGGACGCGTCAAATACATTTTTCGGTTGCCGACATTTTCACCTACTTTATTGGTTTTTTATTGAAAGCTGTCAAAGATATGACGTCATCAACATTTTTTTAAATGGCAACATAGGCCTTGTTATACATCATTTGAAAACTATTGAACGTGATTTTTGCTATCAATTGCTCTAAAACAGATAGCATTAAATAAACAATAAGTAAAAAGAAAAAATAGTTAGCCATTTACTCTATTTAAATAGAGATAATTTGTTATATTTGAATGGTCGCCATTTAAAATAACCTGACATAATCGCGTCAAAATTTTAGAGCATACTCCTTGAGATAAGAGCTTTCAAATGGTGTATCACAAGCCATATGCTATCATTTAAAAAAACAAATGAATTACGTCAAGGTGTGGGCAAATAAAAAACTAATTAGTTCTTAGTTCTTATCAAATTTATGCGCGACTTTACGCCTTCACTGTATAAATATTTTTTCAGGCAACCTTTAAAAGCCCAGAAACCCCTGCAAAACGAGGTAAATTCGATACTACGAACAGTGGAACTCGAAAGTCAAATTATACGCTTCAACAACATCAACAAGAATTTATGAAGACGTGTACCGAAGTTTAGCAACAAAAAGAAGCTATCGGCGAATTTGACGCGGTCGCTATACATGTTGCTTCTAAACTAAAAAAAATACTTCAGAGCAGCAGCTTTTTGCAGAGGGACGTATTAATAGAGTTTTAATTAGAGGCGTTCTTGGTGAGTTACGAAATTTCAGATGCCACCATTACCACAGATTCCTACAGATCATACAACCAGCCTTTAGGTTCTTCTACGACCCCTTCCCCACTAACTTCCCCTCAACAAACATCTGAGAAAACAGTGACACAGGATTATTCAAGGGTATAAGAAAATCTGGAAAATCAGTCCTTCTACGAACCCTTCCCCACTAAATTTGGGAAAACAATTTTTTAACTACAAACCATAATAATTGCATAATTTTTTGAGTTAGTTTTAAAATGTCACAAGTTTGATTTAAAGTGTATTTATTCACTGTTGTCTTACATAACGTGCTTAAGTTTAATATATTTTCTTACCTTTAAGTAATCTGTCTTCAATTTATTGAATATTATGGCACATATTTCAGGAATTATATAACGAAGTGCCTGTGCAGAAATTCCCCTCGAAAATTTCTGATCTTCATATGATCTTCCCGTTGCAAGGAAATGAAAGGTAGCATTTAAGCGGTCCTCTGGTCCAATTGCGTCTCTCATTGGAGTATCTTATTTTGCAAGAGCCTCTCTTACTAAATTTAACAAAAGCTCATACGTAAAGATATCCATTCTTAAATAATTTTTAAAATCATCTGGATTATTCCCCCTTAACTCTTTTAATAGAAGATTAAGGCTTATTTTTGTTTTCTTAAACAAATATCTTTTAACCCTCTTGGAACGTCGTTTTCTTACACTACTTTCTATTATTTGCATAATCATAATCGTTCCACAACAGAGAGCTAGTTTTTTAAGCACGAAACATTTTCGAGTACACTTGTTTGTTAATAACGCTTGAAAAACCATGTGTGTAGAACTTTAGCGAAATCAAAATTCCACAGTTTCGGTTTAAGCCGCAGATAAATTTTCGGTTTTTGCCCATTAACGCCCGGTTTTGTATGCAACAGAGCGACAGGAAGGATCGAAAGCATTTGTGTTTCAATTTTTAAACAGTGACGCAAGAAACTGATAGATTTATCAGCGCCGTTCCAAACCGGCAGATCAGTTTCGTCCATTCGGGACTCATCAGAGGAACGTGTGTGGGCTTTCACCCAAGAGAACCTGACTATGTATGAATGTTATGGATTCCCTGATGCATCTATCGGAAAGAAGACATTAATCAATCGTCACTCGAACCGTAAATGATCCATCGTCTGGACAAGCCCCGTGTTGGGCTATATGTGAGAAGATTGGATCAGCAGAAACAACTACTCCGAGGGCTAATACGCCTACCGGCATTGAATTATACTGCTGATTCCGTTTTCTCTGGGGATAAACATGCAATGTAAAGGTGCGTACAGACCTGACGCGACGCGCGCGCGACACGCACGCGACAGTCCAAAATTCCTAAGTGTGGACGGGGCGCGCGCGCGGCGCTAGCGCCGCCTGTCCGAGGCGCGTCGTTACACGTCTGCTGTCGGTTTTTCTACGGCAGATCAAAGAAAGAGCGAGGCGCAGTGTGGACGGGTAGCAGTAGGAGCGTAGCAATCGCGCGAGGATCAGTGAAGAAGTGCAATAGAACTTAGTCGCGTGGCACGCGCGTCTCTCTACATGGCTCACAGCAGGCGCGCGAGAAAACCGTGCGCGTCGCGTTCGCGTAGCTGGCGCGGGGTCGGCGCGTCGCGTGCGTGTCGCGCGCGCGTCTCGTCAGGTCTGTACGCACCTTTATATACACACACATATAACATATTATATAACGTAACGGTCTAGGGTTGAATAGAAACTCGTTTTCTACAAACGCCGAGCTATCGGAAATGTATTGTTTCCTTTGTCAAGGCTACAATTACAAAGCAGAATTTTAAACTTCTAGAAGTTATAGATACATATAGTTGTTTAATTCGATTTTTAAAAGTATCATTATGAGACTTACGTGAAAAGCGAGTTTACTATGGGTCCATTGATAGATAGCATGAAAAACAGTGCGTGCACACAAGAACAACATATTATTATTTGTTACATTTCGGATTTTTAAATTTTAAAATACCAGGACAAGCAGTTAATCTGCTTGCACATATTCACCATTTTTCGACAACGGAATGGATACGAACAAAGAAAGGTTCATGGTTTTTAAAAAAATTTATAGTTTTTTCTTCTCATTTGAAGTTTGTAGCGCGCCCCTATTCTTGATTTGGCGGTAGGTTTGAATTTCATTGCTTGCAGTTAGATCGATGTTAAGTTGTGTTGTAATTTATTTTCATACATAATTCTATGTTTTATTTATTTCTATTACATAATCCGATGCAGAGAATGGTGAGCACTTAAGACATGTGTCCTAGTTATTTGCTGGACACTTACATGAATGATAAATTGTTTAAAATATTAGGTTCACTGTTTTCAGCATTTTGATTTCTGTTTAAACATGACAGTTGTTGTCTAGGTGGATTTCCACCATTTCTAAGAATTGCCTTTTTGTGGAGTTACTCTCAGTGCCAATCACTTCTACATTTGTAAAGTCTATATTATGCTTAGTACCTATTACATGCTCTGATAGGGCGCTAGTTTTTTTTTTATTTAATCTGCAGTCACTTTGCCTAGTGATTCTATCTTTCAATACAGTGGATGTGTGTCCTATATAATTGTTTTCACAGTCAATACAATTAATTTTATATACTACACTGGATCTCTTTGGAGATTCATCAGAATCTTTTAGCCTGGAGAAAGTATTGCCTATCTTCATTGTGTGCTTACGACATATTTTAATATTGGTTTGTTTTGTAAGGATTTTTTCTAATTTGTGTGGGAGTTCTTTAACATATGGCATCGAAAGATAATATTTCGGTTGATTTACAGTAAGAAAAGCAGATATGTCTGGAGAGATAGCTAAATTATACTGATTGCTGTTGTCTTGATCAGATGGTGAATGTTCAGTTGGCTATGTTTCTTCTAGTTGTATATTAAGATTTTGATTTTTGATAGACTTAAATGAAAAATGTTTTAGAAACCAATCTGGATAAGAGTTGTCTTTTAAAATTAGATAAAGCTTTTTTAGATTCTCGTCAATGCGTGATTGATGGCAGATTTTTCTGATTCTATTACCTAGTCCCATCACCAAATGTATCTTCATTTTTTTGGTATAATAAGGATGGAAGTTTATATATCTTCCTGAGTACGTAGGTTTTGTGTACCAATCAGCAATAATGATGAGGTCATCGGTTCTAATTAGTTTAGTGCCCAAAAATGGAACACTATTGTTCTGTTCACATTCCATTGTGAACTGAATGTGATTGTTATAACCGTTAAATATTCGCAGTATATCATCTGTGCTGTTTTTTGGTACACTGGTGATTACGTCATCAACGATATTTTTCAAAAAAGGAAATTCGAAGCCCAGTTTAGGAATGGATTCATCTAGCAAATCATCCATTACATACTGGGAGGCTATTGGTGAAAGTGTGGCTCCCATTGGGGTGCCCAGAGTCTGTTTAAAATATTCCACGGTTGGAACTGTTAGCTGCCGTGATAGGCAACAGGCTATCAAAAGCTGTCCAAAAAGGTTTAGGTGCTGACTTCAAATGTACTTATTAGACTGATTCTTCCACTATGTTGGCATGGATTTACAAAAATGAATGTTGGGGCACATTTGTGTATAACAGGGTTAAAGAAATTAGAGAAGCAACATCGAATGATGATTGGCGGCATGTGCCGGGTGTTTTGAACCCCGCTAATCTCGCTTCCCTTGGGTGTTCACCCAAACACCTAGTCGAGTCAAAATGGTGGGAGGGTCCAGACTGGCTCCGCCAAGAGGATTTGTTTTGTCGCCTAGAGAAAAAATCGAGTACAATGAAGAGGAATTTCTTTTGGAGAAAAAGAAAAGGATAGTGACTTCATTGGTGAATTCTGGGCCAACTATGTCAAGCTCGGATGACTGGCATTTGAATTATTTTTCCTCATTTTTGAAGACCATTAGGATGATCGCTTGGGTGACACGTTTTATAGAAAATACTCGACATCCTAAAGCAAAACTTCGTGAAGAACTTAATCAAGAAGAGATTGATGATGCTGTTTTCAGGATGGTCCAGTTAGAGTTCTTTGGTGGGTCCGATTTTGTGAAATTGGAGTTATTAGATCCATTCACTGATTAACGAGGCCTAATTAACTAAAATAATGTTCCATTTTTGGGCACTAAACTAATTAGAACCGATGACCTCATCATTAACTAATTATTGCATTCTATGAAGTCAAAAACTGCCGTAAACGAGAATAAAAACCTTATCAGTAAATATCTGTTAAAATAGTGTTTTGATTTGAGACGTGAGGACAGGACCGGATTAATGAACTATTTATAGTATATTGTGTTTATTTCTTTGCTGTTGACTTGTTTACATATATGATTTGTAATGGCTTCATTATTCAAGTGTTGTAAAAAGGAACACCCAAATTGGTTTTGTTTGATCTGCAAAAATATTTTTCATAATAGCTGCTTGAAAAGAAGTTCTAAAAAGTATACAGTTATTAGGGATAATCTCATTTGGTGCTCTGTTGATTGTGTGAATAAAGCTTCAGAAGAGGAAATGAATGCATTGGATGATTTGAGGGCTATAATTGGTGAGTTAAAGTCTGAACTTGAAGCAAAGACTAAACATGTTGAAAGAATAAAACGCAGTTCTGTATCCTTCGTGGATGAAGCCAGTAGAACTGAGAAAGGGTACCTGGCTGAGATCGATTATCTTAAATTAGCGAATAAAGAACTGAAAGACCGTATAGTACAACATACACAACTGATCACAAAAGAATCTATTTCTTATGTCAGTCGTGAAACTCAACCTGAATGTCGCAAAAGGGATGTATACACATAAACCGAAGTGCTTGAAAGAAGTACAACCAATGCAATTACTCAAACTGGAATAAATTGTTTCGCAGAAATAGAAGAGCTGACATTAACAAGGCAGGCGTTAGAAGATAGGCTAGCGGAATTGGAAAATCATTCCATCAAAAAGACTCAAAAATTGGAAGACGATTACAAAGATATGTATGATTTGAATAAACAAATGATTGAATCAATAAAAATCATAGAAGGTGAGAATAGAAATCACATTCTGGAAGTAGAGAGACTTATTAAGGAACTAAATGGAGTGAAAGAAAATGCTGCAAATAAGGAGATTATGGATATAGTATCAGTGGTGGCTGAGGAGTGTTTCCCTGAGAGTGTGCTCTCTGAACAGGTACTTCAAGACCATGCAGAAGATATTAAATGTAATGGTGCTACAAAACAAAATATTCTCATACTCTGTGATGACAATGGACTCAACTTAGGCAATAAACTAAAAAATAAATTAAAGGACGCTAATGTGCAATCGATTTTTAAGCCCGGGGCAAGATACAATGATATAATTAAGGATATTATTCAATTAACCAAAACATATGGTACAAATGACTATGTCATTATTATAGGCGGTTTTAATGATTTTATATATGGAAAAAGGCCTCCTTTGTTTAGGGAAATTAACCAGAAGTTAAAATTTTGTACTAATACAAATATTATTTTAACCCCAGTACCCATTCATAAAAATTTAAATAATATTCAAATGCTGACAAAATTCTATTTCAAACTTGAACAATATGCACTACGATTAAACAGGTACGGGAAAGGTGCTATTGTTTTTTGTAATATTAATAACAAGTGGGGGTATAAAGAGCGAAACGACACTATATGTAATAGATTAGTTGAAGATTTTGTATCTAAAAAGTTATTTATAGGTAAAAATTTAATATTTGTTGAAATCGCTGATAAAGTTTTGGAGGAAAATCATGGAAATAATTCTTTATGACCTAAGTCTGGGAGCAATCATAATGAGCTAGCTTTTAATAATGGCAATAAGTATAAAAAAAAGGGGTATAGTTTATTATATTTGAATTCTGGTAGTACTCTTGCTAACTTTGACCAAATACATTCCTTAGTTATAAATGTGAGTCCAGAGATTGTATGCCTTTCTGAGACTCACCTGACGGAAGACATTGCCAATACTGAGATTCATATAGATGGATATGAGTGTTTAAGGGCAGACAGCTCAAGTAGATATACAGGTGGAGTGCAAATTTATTTAAAGAATTATATTAACATTATGGAAGTTAGTAGGGTATCTGTTGAGAAGACATATTGGTTGTTAAGTGTTAAAGTAGATATTTCTGGTAAGATGTTTTTTGTGGTATGTTTGTATCGTTCCCCTAACAGTAGTTGTAGTAGTTTTTTGTCGTTCTTCGAGACATGGTGCAGTGAATATGTTTGTGACAATAGCATTCCTGTTATAATTGTAGGAGATTTTAATGTTGATTGGTTTTCGAGGGGTCTGTATGCTGGAAAGCTAAAAGCATTAGTAAACGAAATGGGATTAGAGCAAATAATAAATGAAATAACTAGACCATCCGTGAATGGTGGTACGTTAATTGACTTAGTTTTAACTAACCAAATGTCTGTTGAGTCTAGTGTACTACACACTCCCAGAATCAGTGATCATTTGATTGTATTACTGAAAACCAATATTTTTAAGTCACATAAGGAGAGTCCACTGTTTCTGGAAACTAGAGGAAAACATATAAATTATGCGCTAATAAATGCTAAGTTACAGTCTGTCGACTGGAAGTTTGGTATCTGTGACATTAACATCAAGTGTGACTATCTCATACAGAATATTTTGCTTGCTCTAGATAGTGTAGCTCCTTTAAAGAAAATTAAAATCCATTCTCGTTTCAAGCCGTGGTGGAATGAAAGGGTTCAAGAAGCAGTAAAAAATAGAGATGAAAGCTATAAGCAATTCAAATCAAGTAAGACAGACGAGAGTCATGCTGTCTATAAAGAAAAAAGAAACAGGGTGGTTGCGGTTATCAGACAGGAGAAGGTTAGATATTTTGAGACTAGGGTTGACCAATGCAAATATAACCCATCACACATGTGGTCCGCTCTACGCCAAATAATGCCAACTAGTAGAAAATCACAAAAAATAAATGAAATTCACATTAATGGTGAAATTATTAGAGATAGATCTTTGTCTGATAGGCTGAACCATTATTATATAGATAGTATAAATCATATAATTGGGGGTATTGACAATAGTATAGCTGACAGCATAACAATTGAAAACGATAGAATTAATGCTGACACCTTTTCAAACTTTAAATTAATAGACTCGACTTTTCTAAGGGGTGTTGTATTTTCTTTGCCTACAAAAAACAGTCCTGACGATGTTAATGTTGAATTGATAAAGAATATTTATGAATCCATTGAGAATCCTTTGATTAATCTAATTAATTGTTCACTTGAGCAGGGGTCATTTCCAGATCAGCTTAAGATATCCACCATTATACCCATTCAAAAGAAAAATAATAGTTTTGAAGCAGCCAATTTTCGACCAATAAATACATTAACGACAATAGAAAAAATATTGGAAAAAGTTGTTTACATGCAGTTGCTAGAATTTGTCGAGAATAATAATCTTATTACACAAATGCAATCCGGATTTAGAGCGCGGCATAGTTGTGAAACAGCAATCCAATATGTACTTGATGAATGGAAAAATTGGTGTGATGATAATTATAGTATAATTGCTGTGTTCCTGGATATGCAAAGAGCATTTGAAACTGTTGATAGGAAAATATTGATACAAAAATTAGAAAAACTGGGAATTGTGGACAATGTATTGAGATGGTTTAGTAGTTATTTAGAAAATCGAATGCAGAGGGTTAAAGTAAATGGAATTCCCTCTGGTAGTTTGGGGAACGAGTGTGGTGTCCCACAGGGTAGTGTTCTGGGGCCTTTACTATTCATTTTGTATATTAACGACATTGTTGGTTTTGTGAATAATGTTAATGTTCACTTGTTCGCTGATGATACCCTGCTATATGCCAGTTCTAAAAATTTAGCAGCTCTTGTTCAGAATATTAATGCAGCATTGGAGAAAATAAATTTGTATACCTCCAAAAACAAACTCAAATTGAATTGTGATAAGACCAAATATATGCTCATTTCTAAAGATCATGCGGAACACGAATTCAGCTCTAACTATTCGTTATTTATTGGAACTGAAAGAATAGAGCGGGCCCGCAAGATTAAGTACTTGGGTGTTTTAATTGATGATAGACTTTCATTTAAAGAGCACTGTAACAATGTCATTTCTAAAATAAGTTACAGTGTTAATTATCTAGCTCGATGCTCAACATGTTTGTCATTGTGGTCAAGGTTGGTAGTGTATAATACATTAATGTTGCCTCACTTTAATTATTGCGCCACCATTATGTCTATGTTTCAGCAGAGTGAGATAGGCAGATTGCAAAAATTGCAAAACCGGGCAATGCGGCTGATTCTCTGTTGTAGCAAATATACACCAATTCAGTCAATGCTAAGGGTCTTGCAGTGGTTACCGGTATTGCAGTATATTAAATATAATGTTTTGATTTTCATTTTTAGGATTAAAATTGGTTATGCACCCATATATCTTGTTAACAAGTTGACTTGTAACAGTGAAGTCCATAATTATAATACTAGGCACCGAAACGATTTTATTATAAAACGAAAAAACAAAACATCGACAATGAATTCAATTTTTCATAAAGGACTCGATGATTTTAATAAACTACCAGAAAACATAAAGAACTGCCTTTCGCTGCCTAGCTTTAAAAGAAGTTTGAAATCATATATGCTCAAGAGTTGTAGCCTGTTGGATGAATGAATTGTTTGTTAATTGGGTATTGTTTCTTTTTTTTTTCTTATATACTGAATATGTTTTGTATTTATTAATTTGTTTTTTCTGTGTTTTTTTTTGACTGATATATTAATCTTATTGTATATAGTTTGTATAAGTTTTATTTATTTGATTTGTTGGTTGACATTTTGGGTTGCTTTACCTATCTTTATTTATCTCTGTTTTTTTTTTTTCAAGATTTTTATGTATTTACACATATAGTAAGAGTTTACAAAGTAAAAAGGTTTTAGTTGGTATGTAATTTTTATCTTAATAGTGTTTTCAAATTACATATTTCTTAATAGTTATAGTTGACTGTACTAGCAATTTATGCTAAATAAAGGATTTAATAATAATAATAATAATAATTAGACTAAAATCGCGAGTGAGTGCTCGCCAGGATAGTGAGCTTTTTCGCTACCCAATAGTGTTGGCTTCTAAACACCCCATAGTGACCAAGATTATTTTTTGTGCCCACATTAAATCGTGTCATGTTAGAACGCAGGGTATTTTAAGCTTGTTGAGGGAAAAGTTTTGGATATTGGGTGGACGTCGAAGCATTAGGACTGTCATTTCAATATGCGCGATTTGCAAGCGATATAATAGCAAATCGTTTGGCGTTAGTGCACTCCCTCCTTCTTTAGATAGAGTTAGAGACGCTAGAGTGTTTGAGGTATCCGAGGTCGATTTTGCGGGCTCAGTGTTTCTTAAAGATAGGAGTAAAGCATGAATTTGCCTATTCACGTGCGCGGTGTATTGCGCGGTAAATTTGGAAATCTGTACGTCATTATCTGTCACGAACGTTTTACAATCGTTGCGACGTTTTATCGCGAGGAGCGGAAGGCCTAAGATAATTTTTAGTGACAATGGTACGAACTTTGTCGGGACGGAAAATGCCTATAAATTGTTGGATAGGGATGCGATCGCGACGTATAGTAGTGCGGAAGAGATTAGATGGCGCTTTAACCCCCCTATGGCAAGTTGGTGGGGCGGTTTTTGAGAGCGGTTAATCGGAACTCTAAAACAGCTTCTTAGGAAAACTCTAGGGCGTGCGGTCCTTACGTATGAAGAATTAGTCACCGTGTTATGTGACTGCGAATCGGTAATAAATTCGAACCTTACTTACTTGTCTAGCGATCCTGGGGAGTTAATTCCATTGACCCCCATGATGTTTCTACGAGAGATAGAGCAGAGTGTGTTACCCGACTGCGAGGCTGTAAAGAGCCAATCACTTTGCAAAAAAGTTCTCTATCTACAAAAGGTTCGAAGGGATCTGCGACAACGTTTTCGATCAGAGTACCTGGGCCAGTTGTCTCTGTCCAGCAGAGGTTCTGCTGGTCAAAAGGTTAAGCTGGGTGATGTTGTCCTGGGATTGGCAGTGACAAGAGTATGGATTGGCCTTTGGGAGTGGTGATTGAGCTGTTGGCTGCCAAGGATGGTGAGGTCCGTTTGGTGAGGCTAAGAACTGAACGAGGTCAGGTGTTGCGTCCCATTAAATGCCTTTTCCCGCTAGAATGCGTGACGACTGATAGCCTACCTTTGAAGCCTGTAGACGTAGCTGAGGGACCAGCCAGCTGTGCTGAAGAAATCTCAGACTATCCACAAAATATAGACAATGTTTGTGCAGGAAATACGGAAGTTATCAATAGCAGAGCACCCGAACCGCAAAAACAGGTGGTTACTCGTAGTGGTCGAAATATTAGAGTGCCGAGGAGATTTTTAAATTTTTTGTAAACGGTCGGTAGTTGCTAGATTTTAATTTTGTTAAAGCTGTAAACTATAGGTCTATTTTTGTGAGACACTCATGTATAGATAATTTCGTGTCTCAGGTGAGAGAATGTTGAGAATTAACTATAATACTGTTAAACAATGTAAATGTGGCAATGATAGAAGCGGCACCATTGCGCCCGCAAGTTTGAAGTAAATAGATCGTGTGACACTGACATATATTTTTTATGTCAGAAAGTTTTTTCTAAAAAGTCCGAAGAGAAAGATTGCGCTCTCGTCATTCTCGCACACAACCGCTTTCTTTGTATAACGTAATTTTAGTACGGTAGTTTAGTGATTGAGTGGAAATTCGGCTGTTTAAACGTTCAATAAACCAATGTTTGTAGTCGGGAAGGTGATGTTCATTTTCCTCATTGCAAGTAAATAAAGATTTGCGAACCGACGTGAACTTTTAAGCGGGTAGCTTATTAGAACGCGACAGGTTGACTTTATAAAATCTATAAGTGTTATCAATTTCAGCATTATCAGATAAATGTAAATATTGTAGAATTTCGTCGAAGTGGTTCCGCCGTATAGAATCTGCAATCAATGGACTATAACAGTAAGCGTTTCTTTTCCAATACATTCTGCGTCCAGGTTACGTATGGTATCCGGAAAATAGTAATACAACAATAACCACTTTTATCTCGTTTTCTGTTGCTCCAAACTTATGATTTCCTTTCAGACCACTATATAAATTGATTTCGGTTGTTATTTATAGGACAAATTTCTGGAAAAAAAATGCGCCAATAGGCTTGGTAAGAGTATTTTTCAAAATGTCTTCGGTCGACGGGCATAAGAGCTGAAATTTTGGTATATCAAATGTCGATTCTATTTTGCTCTATATTTTTTCTGTTTGTTTTTTCCCTTGTCGATTTTGCTAATATTTTACTTTTGATTGTAGTTTTCGATGTTTTCTTTCCTTTAGAGGCGAGTTCAGCAAAAGGAATATTGTCATCGGTTTCTCTAGCGCTTATTTTCTTTGAAGTGCCCTCTTTTACATTGTCATCTAATATGGTGTTTTTATTACTTCTCTGGGCAGTAACACATTTTGATAAAAAAAAATTCTGCTAGGTAAGTGATTTATATTACAAGGAAATTCTAAGTCAGAAGCATCTGAATCTTCACGCCTTTTTTTCGAAGGGCGGATCGATTTCAATAGATGATCTATCGTGATTCTCATCGTTATCAATTTTATCTAATAATTCATGTAAAAGTAGACCTCTTCTTCATGTCTCATCCATATTATAACTATCAAACTTTTCTAAATGTAACTCTATAATCAACAACTGACAAAAGAACTGATGACTGCTTAATGAATAAAATATTCAGCCCTTTGATTCGCATAGGAACTTTTAGATGCAACGACCCATCGTTACTAAATATCAAATTATTCTTTCTGGCCCCACACACCTGGTAAAAAATGCCTCATGGAATCTAAACATAAACCATCAACAAATTCCCAGAAACGCTTACCTTCTTACCTAGCGATATCAAATGTACCCACTCGCACGTTCACGTGTCACCATTTTTAATCTAAATATAATATTATTCTATATAAAAATTCAACTTTTTTTATTGTAGCATTGTTGTACAAGGTGTTTAGTGTAAGAAAAATAAATCGTTATGTAAAAGAAAAGTGTAGACGAACAAAAAAATAATATTTTTACTACATCAACAGGTTACGTAAACTGTTGTGCAAGGGGAGGGTATTTACTTATTTAGCAAAAATGACCATCCGTAAAATTCAACAAAAATACAAGATCAATCGGCTTACCTGTAAGGAAGATCGATCGGAATTATCCGAGGTTCTCCGCCGTGCCTCATTACACTTTGTAGTATACAATTTTTTCCCAACCGGTTCGAGTTTTAAAGAAGTTATCAAAAAACATGATGATTCAGCCGTCCCAGGCTGGCTGCTCGAGCTCGTCGCCCTGTTGCGTCATTACAATTTTGGTTCTGATTGCATTTGGGGTGATAGGGAGAAGATAAAGACTGGGTGGGTTTGTAATTAGGGATATCGGAGATGCTCGGATAATTCCGATCGATCTTCCTTACAGGTAAGTCGATTGATCTTGTAATTATCCTTCGCATCTCCGCCGTCCTTCATTACATTTTGTAGCTGTTTAAAGTATTTGCGATGTAACCTACATTAACTGAAAATTCTGATTTTCTGTAGTCTTAGATTTGCAGGGCACTCTTTATAAACTGAAATCCAAATTTAAACAATTAGATTTAATTATACACATATGTTTAACGCTTAACTGATATTAACCTATTTGTTAACGTATTTTTAATACTATACCTATATTCTTATGTAAATGTGATAATAAGTTGGTAAGTAAGTTATAATTGTAGCTTAATATTTATGATTCCTTAGAAATTATGGTTCAATAAAGAAGATGCAAATTCAGTGGGATTACCCGCGATAGGTTTGTTATAGAATTTTGAGCATACTTTTGATTTTTCTGTCCAGTCAGCTGTCTTCTGAATGGTTTTTAATGTAACTCCTATTCTTTGAGCTGCTGAAGGTGCTGCGTGCCCCGTGCTGTGTGCCCCAAAAATGTCCATGTTTATACTGCTGGCTTTTAGTATTGACTTGACCCATCTGCTAATGGTTTGACTGCTGGCTGGGTGATAGGGCTTTTTGTTAGTGAGTATTAAATTTCCTTTGGTTTTGCTACTTATGGTATCGATTGCATCTGCAATTGCAACGATCTATTAGCATATTTACAGTGTGAATGCTGTAATTTCTGTTTTTGAACAGAAAAATAGCTTTGTTCACTACCTGCAACTGCAATTGCAGACAGTGGAGGGTACGATCGGTTGTGTCTCCTAATACAAGGAAATATTCACCTTTTATTGACTGGTAGCACCCTTTTTCCTTTTGTGCGTTCTATGTAAGTCTCTAATAGTGTAGCTATCCGTAGTGCAGGTTGTTTAATGAAATAAGGTAATATCAAATTAGGTTGAGGCCTGTTTAAGCCACTTGCTATTATTTTATCCGGGATTCTGATTTCAATTATTTCTTCATATTAAAAAATATTGTCTATTCTTTATTTTCGAGATTGTCTTTGATTTGTGTGCCGTTATTAATACTAAGTCTTACCAGTTTTAAAATTAGTTCTGTAGATTTAAGGATTGGTACATGTTCTTTAAGTGCTGTAGAACTGGGTAGCGATCCCAAGTAATTGACTATTTTGGTTTTTGGGGTCTTATGTTAAATGTTCACCTCTTTTATATTAGCCGCTTCGTCTTTTTGTTTAATATCCAATATTAGAGAAAGTACAGATTTGTGTGAGTTCGTGGTAGAGTAGGATGATCCCGAAGACAATTGAATGTTTAGGAACTCAAGAAAGGTTCTTACAAATGCAGAAATTCCCCCATTTATTGTAATTATTTCCGTATTGTTTAAGGGTGCTATCTGTCAATGAAGAAATAATCACTTTTATCGCTTCATTAGGTACGCTTTGTTGTAGAAAAGCTCTCCTGACAATTTCCCTACAGTCAGGGAATTTCCTTCCACAATGGGTGCAAGGAGATGTGAGTAAGTATTTTCCAGCGTAAAAGATAATAGACTATTCTGTTAGTAGGTCCGTGAACAATGGGCCATGGTTGTGATGGCCAAAGGGGGATTACAAGTATTCCAGTAGTCCTATCACTTATAATTTTTTGTAAGATTTTTTGTATTATGGATACCGCGTCGTTCGGTAAACTGCAGTCGCGTGCGGAAAAGTATCACTTTCCGCACTATTTAGGTAAATAACTATATTTCCTCGATAACATAAACAAAGATAAGGCGTCCGCATAAACAAACTAACACGATCCCTCACTCGTATGACGACATGTGACAAATGTAGCATGCAATTTTTCACGATTTGAGGCCCCATACTAGGATAACAAACATTTTAAATGTTAATATATCAAGGTTATCCTTGCGGCACTTAATTCTGTACACGCAACAGAATAGTGTGATGGCGCCACTATACGGTTAATAATTATGCCCCCACAACTAATATAAATTGATATTTGTGTACTACTGTGAATTTGCTATGCTTGTGGGAACAGCAAAAAATTGTTTAAAACTCATTAATCAAACTTATTGCAAAATGGCCAACAACTTCAACTTACGTCACGAAAGTGAGAGATGGAAAAATTAAATAATTTTATCTTATCTTATTTTGATGAAATGGTTCAAGAGAAATGAACAAATTTAATTGTGGCGACGTGTATAGGTCCCCAGAATATTACAGGTCCCCCGCAGCCCTGGATTTTTTCACACGGTTTTCCCCACAACTTGCTTAAGGTGTGTACACCTAAACACACCCCTACATACACACCATTACGTACTTCTGTTACAGAACGAGGACTTCCACTTTTTACATTCGTTGCCAGGACCACCTGAAATCTTATTATATTTACATTTGTTTTTCAATACACGCTATTTTCTAACACACTTAATCGCCCTATTTTTATTAATGATATTAAACAATTTTAAATTTGCTTCTGTGGACTTATTTGATTATGTGAGAACTCCACCCTAGCCTGTATATCCGAGGACATGGTTGTGAGGACAACTCAACAAGAAGTAGTAATCAAATAGTTTCTTTAATTCCACGGAAGTGATATATGATCTTTTTGTTCCATATTTATCCATAGTATGGATATTTCAAATTCAAGCACTGAGAGCATTGCAATTTAACAACTTATACTCCAAAAAACATTAGCGGAACTGTGGTGCCGATCAACTACATATGGCAGAATTCAAGTGAAATAAAAAAGTGATATAACTTGCACCAATCAGAGACAGAAACGGAAACAAGCTAAAATGATAAAAAAATAACTATCATTGTTAACCGATCCTGATATTGTGCATTTTTTTAAAGTAATGTACGGAGTCAGTACTTGTATAATTAAGCAGATAATCTATAGCAAATAATATATTTCTTTCAAATTATGAACCAAGCAAATATATTATGTATTTTGTTTCAACCAACTTTTATGGTTATGCAATGTCGCAATATCTTCCAACAAAAATAAATTCATTTGGCTAAAAAACAATGCAAATTACAAACCTCCTAATTCAAATGGTCAGCTAATTCAATAAGGAAAAAGACGTTCTTTATTATTCTTTATTGAAAACGGAATATAGATAGTTAAAATATATAGACTGCTCAAGTTTAATCAATCACCATTGCTAAAAAGATATTGCTTCAAACACCGAATTAAGAAATGAATCTGAAAATCAATTTGAAAAAAATTCATATACATTAGCGAATGGAAAAACAGTGAAAAATGTTGACAGGGGGACTGATATTAGATTGGGTACTGAATGAGCAAAAAACAGTAGAAAATGCATGCATAAACTTTTAGTTGAATATAATAAAGCTATTTATGTGGGATTTTCCATATTGGATATATCAAAAACTCATTGTATGATTTTTTTCAAAAACCCTCATATGGTGAAAAAATTAAGCTCTTGTATACTGACATTAACTCATTCATTTTGAAAATTGAAACAGAGAATATTTATGATCATATAAAATATTGTAAACTAGAAATCGCATTCACTAAAAAAGAACACTCAGTCTAAAGTTTGAACTTGATACTTGATCTTCAAATATAAAATATTGTAATTATTATCTAAACATGTTTTAAGAACAATCAGTAAACTTTCAACAAATTTTAGTATAAAAGAAGGTGCAAATCGAGTAAACGACAACTTGGTCATCTGGTTAGTAATACCTCAAGGGCAAACGCTTTCTGGTAACAGGTACAAATCTCCCTAAAGTTACATCAGTTAAAAAGTAAAGTAAACCTAAATCAAAGTGAAACTAAATTAAGCATACCGATATAAATAAAACGAAATAAATCTCCTAAAACCCAATACTTAACTAAAAATACTCCCAGGCGGAAACATCAAACTGCTTCCTGAGAGAAATCCCCTTTGACACGTAGTGTAGGTGCCGTTCTGATCCCTAACCATGGAAGCATTTCAGTTATTTATATACAGTTTGGCACGTGGTGGAGGCGGCCGTTCTGATCTCCTTACGTAGGACCTAGGACCATGGACTCATCAGGATTTATCCAGCCAGGACCCTGTTCCACCTGAAAAATAATACTTGTCAGTCTCTAGTAAATCCTTGTCCGCCAAGCCGCCGTAGGGGCCTATGGGATCATTTTTTTTGTCTTTTTAAGGAATATAATAGTCGTCATAAATCCAAGGGAACTCTTTAAATCTTGTCTCTGTGTTGGTCAACGAAGTAGTTTTCAGTGCCAGTTCTGTTTGAGATTCATCTGGAGTGCAAGTTTTTTGTGTGAGTCATTGGCAATTAAGGATCCTTTACAGGCGTAGCCGACTATATCATAAATCGGCCTCTCCTATTTGTCGACCCATCTCGTATCTCAATATGTCTTCGTGATGCAATCAATTTGTCGTAAGAGCTCTCGTGGTGTAGAGGTTTACATAGTTGGGTCTCACCTTGGCGGCACGGGTTCGAACCCCCGTTGCTTCTTTTTTTTTAAGATTATTTTTCTAAACAGTTTTTTTCTTGATTTTGGGTATGTCTTGGGTTAGATTGGGTTAGCACCTGGTTAGGTTCCTTTTCTTGAACCCCCGTAGCGAGCGAAGCGAGCGGAGGGCCATGCGGATCGACCAATAGGAGAGGCCGATTTTGATATAGTCGGCTACGCCTGTAAAGGATCTTTAAATGCGAGTCATTGGGAAGCAGTGCCGATCTGTATTCTGAACATTTTGGCGAAGGCAGTATCAATTACATTCTTACGAATACATTTATAACCGAATGTCGGAGAAGAAATACAATTTACGTCCCAAAAATCGATCCGAGACGCCGCCGTCAGCGGTGCTCACCCTAACTCACAGCATTAAAGAAAAATCAACAAAATAAATGAAGCTCAATGACACTCATACGATGGATCCTATGGACCAAGGCATCACTAATCAAGAGGATCATAATGAAAAAGTAAATTTTCAGCAATTATAATTTTAAAACACAATTATCATACTTTTACCTTAAAATTGTTTGGGTTTTCCCTCCAATTATAGCCTCTTACTCTGGCTCCAGGGTGTAAACAGCACAAGTGCTAGTTAAGTGACCCTAACGAAGCTGCAAAAAAATCAACTGCAAAAGGGGGAAATAAATCTGTTCTCGTTGTCAAGAACGATAAAATCTACAAATGAAAATGGTTAGTAAATACAAGAAAACAGTAAAAACTCTTGCAGATTGTCAAGTTTTGAACTGACTTTGACAAGATAACAATTATAATGCTATATCATTTAATTACTGGTTACTGGTCTTTAGTGTGATATTGAGGTATTATTTGGTAAACTAATTTGTTAATTAAATTAATTAAGTTTTATATATCTATAATTTTGGTGTTATACGCTTAGGAAGAATTTAAAGATTTTTGTTGAAAGGATTAGTTAATTTTTAAGTGTCCCTTATCAACTTCAGTTTTTAGCAAAGGTAACCAGGTGCTATTAACACTAACAGAAGTTAAAGCAACAAATTCATCTTTATTTAATGAAATTAAAGCACTTTCTTTCATTTTACGTTTTTAGATGAAGGCTCCTTTGCTAAAATACTTGAAGCTTTCCATTGTATTCTGTGATTGTTATCAAATGCATGTTGACAAATACGTGATTTGTGGAATTGTGTAATTTTAATATATGTTTGGTGTTCTTTTATAGGCTTTGATAATGATCTACAGGTTTCACCTATACAAAATTTATTGCATTCACATGGTATTTTATAGATAACATTTTTAGTAGTTTCATTTTCATTTAGTGGTTTTGTTTTAGTTAGTTTGGATCTAAGGGTGTTTTCTGTTTTGAAAATAGTACGAATGTTAAATTTATTACCTATTCGTTTTATTTTGTCTGATAAGCCAGGCATATAAGGAATAAAGAGGTTCGTAATAGGTCTATTTTGATTTTGTCTAAGTTTGGTTGTTCAAACTCTATAAAGCATTTTTGAATGAAATCAATAGGATAGTGTTAAAACATTGCTCAAAAATTATTTCTCTGTAATGAAATTTTGATTATTACAAATTATTTTCATTCGATCACATAGACTTTTTACGATCCCCTTTTTAACCATTAATGGGTAATCTGATTTAAAATTTAAATATCTGTTTGTATGTGTAGGTTTTCTGTATATTTTTGTTTCGAAACTATTCAAGTATAGTCAAGAAATGAAAGTTGTTCATTAATTTCTTTTTCTATAGTGAATTGGATTGCAGGTTCTTTCGTGTTAATATGATGTAGAAAATCGTTAAGAAAATGTGCGTTATATTGATACATTGAAAAAATGTCATCTATACAGCGCCACCAAATAACAGGTTTATATTGATAATTTTCAACAAAATTTAATTCAAAACTTTCCATAAAAATATTACTTAATAAAGGTGATAGAGGCGAACCCATAGCCATACCATTGTTTTGTTGATAGTGTAGATGTAGTTTTTACGCAAAAAGTAAGTAATTCTAGTATGGTGTCAATATTAAGATTTGTACGTTCACTAAAGTTAGCATCATTTTCTAATTTATTTCTTACAATATTTAAAGTTTTACGTTTGTAAAAAGACTAACAACATCAAAACTCACCAGGGTGTCATTAGGATTTAAATTAATTTGCGATAGTTTTTCTAAAATATGTTTTGAATTTCTTATATATGAGCTAGTGTTGTTTGCAAGTGGATTAAGAATGTTGAGTAGATATTTAGCAATGGGGTGTGTTGGTGAATTTATACAGCTTACTATTGGACGTAGAGGTATGTTTGGTTTATGTATTTTTGGCCCTCCATAAAAATGAGGTGTTTTGCTATTGTGTGGTGTTAGTTTGAATCTTTCTATATCATTGAACTGATTTTTGTGTTTTTTTAGTATATTGTATATCTGTCTCTCAATACGTTCTGTTGGATCTTTATTTAGTATTGAGTAATTACCATCATTTAAAAGAGACATTACTTTTTCATCGTAAGTAATGCAATTCATTATTACGGCTGAGTTGCCTTTATCGGCTGGAAGAATTTTAATAGTGTTATCTCTTTTCAATGACTCTATGCTCTTTGATCTGTGTATGTTAAATTTTGTTTAATTTTAAATGATTTTTCTAGTGTGATTTTGGTTGTAATTCTAAATTCGTCTTGATGTTCTTCTGGTAAGTTTTGTGTTGTTTCGTCAATTGCTGAAATGATATCAAACTTAGGAACGATTTTAGGAGTAACTGAGTAATTTAAACCTTTAGAAAGAACAAGTTTATCAACATCAGATAATATTCTATTAGACAAATTGATTACAGTTTTGTTAATAAAGTCGTCATTTTGGGCATTAGAAATTTCTTTGTTTAATTTTTCTTGAACAAGATTATTAAATTTATTTATATGAATACGTTTTTGTTTATCAAAATTTATTAAATAACTGTTATGAACACAGTTGCAAATATGATTGAAATCAATTGGTAAAATTTGATTTTGTAAATTTAATTTTAAATTATTAATTTCTCTTTCAATTTTATATTTATTAAATCTATGAAACTATAATATTTCTCGTAATAGCGCATTACTTGCTCTTTCTAAGATTTTTATGGTTTTTTGGTTGTAGTATGGTGCTCTAATTCTTAAACCTTTAGGAATCAAGTTGTTGTTTTTGCATTTGTGTAAAAATGTTAAACTGTTTTCAAAATGCAATAGCTTTTTATGTTTATTTTCTAAATCTTTAAAAGTAGAACAAATATTAGGCCCATACCTTTGATGTAGATATGTTCTATATTGTTGTGGAGGATTCATGTTTTAACTTAAAATTGTTTGGGTTTTCTCTCCAATTAGAGCCGCTTGCTCTGGCTCCAGGGTGTAAACAGCACAAGTGCAAGTTAAGTGACCCTAACGAAGCTGCAAAAAATCAACTGCAAAAGGGGGAAATACTCAACGTTTCTGGAAACAAATCTGTTCGCGTTGTCAACAACGATAAAATCTAAAAATGAAAATGGTTAGTAAATACAATAAAACCGTAAAAAGTTCTTGCATATTGTCTAGTTTTGAACTGACTTTGACAAGATGACAATTATAATGCCAAATGATTTAATTACTGGTTACTGGTCTTTAGTGTGATATTGAGGTGTTATTTGGTAAATTAATTTGTTTTTAAGGTTTTATATATCTTTAATTTGGTGTTATTCGCTTAGGAAGAATTTAATGATTTTTGTTGAAAGGATTAGTTAATTTTTAAGTGTCCCTTATCAATTTCAGTTTTTAGTAAAGGTAACCAGGTGCTATTAAAACTAACAGAAGTTGAAGCAACACATTCATCTTTATTTAATAAAATTAAAGCACTTTCTTTAATTTTACGTTTTTTAGATGAAGGCTCCCTTGCTAAAATACTTGAAGCGTTCTATTGTATTCTGTGATTGTTATTAAATGCGTGTTGACAAATATGTGATTTGTGGAATTGTGTACTTTTAATATAAGTTTGGTGTTCTTTTTTACATTTTGATAATGGTCTACAGGTTTCACCTATATAAAATTTATTGCATTCACATGGTATTTTAGAGATAACATTTTTAGTAGTTTCATTTTCATTGAGTGGTTTTGTTTTTGTTAGTTTCGATCTAAGGGTGTTTTCTGTTTTGAAAATAGTACGAATGTTAAATTTATTACCTATTCGTTTTATTTTGTCTGATAAACCAGGAATATAAGGAATAAAGAGGTTCGTAATAGGTCTATTTTAATTTTGTCTAATGTTTGGTTGTTCAAACTCTATAAAGCATTTTTTGCATGAAATCAATAAGATAGTTATTATTAATCAAAACATCAACAAACGTACCTGTTGAATAAACTTTAAATATTGTAAGACATAAATTAGAAATTGATACTAACCTTAGTGAACGTTCAAAACCTAATATTGACACCATACTAGAATTACTTACTTTTTGCGTAAATAAAAACTACATACTTTCAATTCAATACTAACTACTATCAACAAAACAATGGTATGGCTATGGGTTTGCCTTTATCACCTTTATTAAGTAATATTTTTATGGAAAATTTTGAATTAAATTTTGTTGAAAATTATCAATATAAACCTGTCATTTGGTGGCGTTATGTGGCCAACTTGATAGAGCTCAAGATCTACTGCTTATTTTCAGAACTCAGTGAGATCTACTAATCACACTTTCTTTTTACTCATGACCCTAAAAAAACGGGAAAACCTTAATTTGATTGGTGATAGAAATCTGTGAAGATTTAAAGATAAAACCTAATATTATTTATTTTTATTTTATTAAATAAAAAAACGCCCTAGAGTTAAAGGTAAACGATTTTACATAATATGAGCGTACTAGAATTTGTGCGATAATTGAGTTTGCATGTTTCTTGTCAAGTTTTCATAGTCCCGTATGTAGTTGGAACCTTGGCTAACCTTAACGTTAAGCATAATTCATTCAAGTATGAAAATGCTGATTCACACAAATACGTGGAGGCAAAAGACGAGTGAATGCCCTCGGCATATTTTTTTATATTTGGGCATTTCTGTCTGGACACCAATTTTCAGAAATCCTGATCAGATACTGACTTCGCTTTCAGAAATACATCGGTGCACAGAGCAAGCATTTCATTTTCAAGTAAAATGTGGGCAATATGGAACATCTCTCCTAATTTGGAAGACAATTCGTAAGTCTCATTTGCGTCTCTATTAATATTAAATAGATAACTGACAAACTCCATCAGATTCTATTTTTTTTAAGTCACTAAATCTTCTTTCATAGTCGGAAATCACTGCCTTTACCTCCGCTATATACTTATCAGCAGTGAAAGGTAGGTGGGATTTTTTTTCTAAATAATCTTTGATGTTAACAGATCGTTGAAATCCTTTTCTAGATCTGATATCATACATTCTGCTTAACTCTTGAATGCTGCAATAGAACTCATCATTTCTGATATTGGTTTGTTCTTGCCTTGTAATTCTAAATTCAAGACGCTGAGCTTTCCAGAACGACCGAGGCTAATGCCGCGATCGACTGGTCGATCACGATCGACACGTTGGCCACCCCTGAATAGATGAAATTTTTTCAATTTATCAATATAACGAACATTTTCTTAACGATTTTCTAAATCATATTAACACGAAAGAACCTACAATCCAATTCACTATAGAAAAATAAATTAATGAACAACTTTCATTTATTGACATTCTTATAAAAAAAAACTTGAACAGTTTCGAAACAAAAATATACCGAAAACCTACACATACAAACAGATATTTAAATTTTAAATCAAATCACCCATTAATGGTTAAAAAGGGGGTCGTCAAAAGTCCATATGATGGAATGAAAATAATTTGTAAAAATCAAAATTTCAACACAGAAAAAGAATGTTTGAGCAATGTGTTGATTAATAATAACTATCCTATTGATTTCATTCAAAAATGCTTTATAGAATTTGAACAACCAAACATTAGACAAAATCAAAATAGACCTATTACGAACCTCTTTATTCCTTATATTCCTGGTTTATCAGACAAAATAAAACAAATAGGTAATAAATTTAACTACATTCGTACTATTTTCAAAACAGAAAACACCCTTAGATCCAAACTAACAAAAACAAAACCCCTCAATGAAAATTAAACTACAAAAAATGTTATCTATAAGATGCCATGTGAATGCAATAAATTTTATATAGGTGAAACCTGTAGACCATTATCAAAACGTATAAAAGAGCACCAAACTTATATTAAAAATACACAATTCCACAATTCACATATTTGTCAACATGCATTTGATAACAATCACAGAATACAATGGAACGCTTCAAGTATTTTAGCAAAGAAGCCTTCATCTAAAAAACGTAAAACTAATGCAAGTGCTTTAATTTTATTAAATAAAGATGAATGTGTTGCTTCAACTTCTGTTAGTTTTAATAGCACCTGGTTACCTTTGCTAAAAAGTATAGTTGGTAAGGGATACTTAAAAATTAACTAATCCTTTCACCAAAAATCAATAAAATCTTCCTAAGCGAATAACACCAAATTATAGATATATAAAACTTTAAAAACAAATTAATTTACCAAATAACACCTTAATATCACACTAAAGACCAGTAGCGAATAATTAAATGACATGGCATTATAATTGTCATCTTGTCAAAGTCAGTTCAAAACTTGACAATCTGCAAGAGCTTTTTACTGTTTTATTGTATTTACTAACCATTTTCATTTTTAGATCTTTTCGTTCTTGACAACGGCAACAAATTTGTTTCCCGAAACGTTGAGTATTTCCTCCTTTCGCAGTTGATTTTTTGCAGCTTCGTTAGGGTCACTTAACCAGCACTTGTGCTGTTTACACCCTGGAGCCAGAGCAAGCGGCTCTAATTGGAGAGAAAACCCAAACAATTTTATGGTAACACATGAATCCTACACAAGGATATAGAACATATCTACAATTATCATACCTTATATAATAGAGAAAAAAACCCTTATGCGAGGAACAAGGAAAAAATATGCAGTATATGCAGATATAGAGAAATGTAGCTAGAGTATAGAGTTACAATTATTTTAAACGCAAATTGTTAGAGATAAGTACCCTATTGGGAAAATCATAGCAAAAGTACACATAGGCATTTAATTATAAGAGAAATTAAAGAGTTATAATATTGAGAGAACGAGAATTATAATATTGAACTAAAATAAAGGAGGAGCTAGAAAGCAAATACAAGCAATGTTGTAGCCAACTGTCGCAGAGAAGTACCTTATAGGAAAGTTCATAACAGACACTTGGGCAACATGACGACCTAAGAGATGAAATTGGAATCCACATAGGGATACATATGTATAGATGTATATATAAAGTTATAAGGAAAAGTAGACAGTACATGAGAAGATAGTAAAGGAGAATATAGTAATAGAAACAAAGGAACATAAGTTAAAGATAGGAGGTAATATTAAAGAGAATACATCACACAAGTATCGATACATACAATACATAGAGATAGATACAATACGTAGAAATAAATAAAACATTAAATAATAAGGGATTATAGAAATAAAATAGAGCGCTCTAAAATATAGAAACATAGAAATAACGAAATAAAATAGCATATACGTTGATAGAAGAAAACTTAGATTAAGTAAATATATATACAAGAATAAGTCAACATAAAGATAGAATAAATAATCATGGATGGAGTAAGGAGAATTACAGTCTTACAGTACATAAAATTCTAAACCCACACAACCCTGTAGTCATCAAAAGGCACCTAATATTAATGATAAGTAAAAGCGTATCTATCTTGTTATAAATACTAAGCGAAAAACTTGTAACTTGTGTGTGGTAATTTATACCGAGAATCAATCATTACCCTTTTTAGAAAATGGCGATACTCTAGGAAGGATAATAATAATTAAAAATACTAATATCCAATTCAAATAATCATTAAAGCTAATATAATAATTGATGTCAATCAAAAGGTGTAAATAATCCATACATGTATTAAATATCCGATGTAATTAATATTGTTCTAAACAATGTTTACTATCAATGAAATCAAGATATCAATGTTATATAATCACAAACAGTCAGCAATATTTTTCAAGGTAGGCCAAGTATACGTGCTAATTTTTGTTATTATGGTAAACAGAAACAAAATCCAACAACAATGACGCTACCGCCGGAGACCTTCAAATTTCGAGAAATTACAACACGCTGATTCAAAAATATGACGATCACACATGATAAAGGGTTAAAGTATATCGACAAATTAGTGTTAAACGTATTTTTAGACATAGCTGTAAGATAAACTTAGAATAATTCAATATTTCAATAACAATTAATATTTTCATTTTTTAAAGCATAATTGCCGATTTTCCGGATAACTATAATATGAAAATACGGATATTTTACTAAAGTATAAAATAATGCTTTCAAATAACCATATAATTATTAAGTATATACGGTATGATTCAATGATAATTATAATTTTCAATAAAAATTACCGAGTGATAAAAAAGAGAATCATATAATTATTTATTATAAGTATGCTGTATGATTCAAATAAGAATTATAATTTTCAGCAAAATTACCGAGTGAAAAAATAAAATGACAAATATTTGCAGATTTTTTTTTAATGAAACATATATATACGCATACTTATATTAATATACCATTAGGATAAGAAGAAAATGTCAATATGTAGTACTCATATTTTGTTTATATTTGTTACATGTACATGGAGCACTCACTATTCAATGTCGATGGAGTCCTGATACACACAGCGGCCAAAAGGGGACCGACAATGTTTCTGAATTGAGTAAAGACGTAGATCAAGACCCATTGGCTGGAATCCAGGACCGAACTAAGCTATAGGCCAGAAAGTTTAAAGTGCTCAAATATAACTTAAATTTAATTAGGTACGGAACGATATGACTATTCGAATATTGAGGACCACTCGTTAATATTTAAGGGGGTTCTACTCTTTTAAACATACTCATCAAAAATGAGTTTTTAATCATCTCTACAATAACAGATTTTTTTTTGACCGTCGCTAACAAATCTTTATTTATTAGGGAGATTCTTTTCTTTTTGAACTTTTTAACCATAAAAGATGTTTTGCATTGGGGACCAATGCAAGACGGAGGGGGCATGTGTAAACTAGAAATCGTATTCACTAAAAAAGAACACTCAGTCTAAAGTTTGAATTTGATACTTGATCTTTAAATATAAAATTGTGTAATTATTATCTAAACATGTTTTAAAAACAATCAGTAAACTTTCAACAAATTTTAGTATAAAAGAACGTGCAAATCGAGTAAACGACAACTTGGTCATCTGGTTAGTAGTACCTCAAGGGCAAAGGCTTTCTGGTAACAGGTTCAAACCGCTCTAAAGTTACGTCAGTGAAAAAGTAAAGTGAACCTAAATCAAAGTAAAACTAAATTAAGCATACCAAGATAAATGAAACGAATTAACTCTCTTAAAATCTAATATATACTAAAAGTACTTTCAAGGGAACCTCAAATTGTTTCAAGGGAACCAAATAGGTCGAGTACGGTCAGTCCTCAACGAATGGTCATGCGCTTTACGCCATTCTGGTAAATTATATTCAAACATAGTTATCATCATAAAGTGTATACCGTCCTGTATAACAAACTTTGGCATCAATATAGGTACAGTTTGTTTCGAAGTAAGCGAGTCATTATTCCATACATCACCTTCTGAGTTACGCCGCCTGAAAGAGCAAAGAGTAACGCCGCAAACAAATATACTCAGCGACACATAATAGGAAGCGCCCAAAATCCTCTTTGACAATATAATTTAGATAGATTTGATACCTCAAATTTTGACATCGACAATAGGCATAATAAGCCAATTATCAGTTTTTATGGAACCGAAGCGAAAGCATATTGCATTAAAACAGAAAGTGGTTTGCTTAAAAGAGTAAAAGGTGTCAGGAAAAGTAGTATTAAAATTCAGTTAGATAATATTAATCGCAAAGATGTAGATGTAAATAATTCAAAAACGCTTTGCACTATGTATACCTTTCGACCCCGTTTACATAACATATTTACTTAATTGGTAAATAAATTAGCTTTAACTTCTTCAGACGAAAAAAGATAAAATGCCGGACAGCTTTGATACACTTTCATGGGGTCATAAAGATATTCATTTTTATCAATGGTCAGATGAGCATAAAGAATTATAAAACAATTTTCCCTCCCACCTAAACGGATTTTTCAAAGTTGTTGGATGATATTTAATCAAGCATAAGAAATAGTGAAAAGCTTCTTAATTCTTAATCTAAGTTCATAGCTGTTGGAATAAGTTTAAGTGATTTTGCACCAAGATTTTTTATTGGAGGTAGAATCGGATTTTATGTGAGCCAGAATGAAGAAGACTGGAAAATTCTGTTGAAATACCAGGGAGTGATAGCTAAATATTTTTATTCTTATAGTTCTGATACACAATCGTTGATGTGTGGCAACATTACTTTAAGCTTTCATAAATTCAATGAGTGCCTCATCTTAAAAATTCAAATATTGGATGGAAATTATATGTATCTTTCATGTAGTTCTGTTGAAACATTATGGCCACTGATTGAGATTGTGGATTGCAGAATTCAAATAATTAAGAATCAAGATTTTGGGAAATATTTCAAATTGTTTCAAATTTACCTTCGCACACAATCAACATTATATCCGACATATATAAAGTGCTCAATCCAAATTAGAATATCAATAGTGAAAATGTATGTGTGATGCTGTTATTGTATTCGGAACAATTGGAAAAAAATTTTAAAACAATCTTTCAACGATGAAATATTACGAAGAAATCAGTCAATATTTGCGATAAAAATAAACTATATTTGATGGTGATGTTGCCCTTTGCCTGTACGCAAGCGCGAAACTCTAAATATCAGAAATTCTATGCAGACAGACATCGATTTGATAGAAGAATTGTGCAGTGCCAAAATGTTTTGGATATATTTCTGAGTGAGGACCATAGATTTTAAATCAAAGTATTGTATAAATTTAAAGTGATTTTTAATAAAATATTTCAATACTAATATTTGTTTTTATTTAATAAAAAATATAAAAGTTTTTAATTAAAATAGGTGTAAGATAAAACCACTAAATTACAGTATATCTATATTTATATTAAGAATCGACGAATTGTGTGTTTATTCAATCCAAGTCAATTAACATATACTTTATTTCCCTTTTTTTCTTAATACTTTTTCTACCAAATAGACATCTGGATGTTTAACTTTCTGCAACTCTTCTCCATAGAACCCTCCTTCAATTTCTTGGTTGTTTTCATCTTGAGGCAATATGTTGTAGGATTCGTAAGTTCAACTTTTTTATGCGAAATATTTCTTTTGACCAATTAGGTGTGTAACTGTTGGAAAATGCTTCTCGCTGCTTGCTTATCCACACATAATCACCCACACTAAATTTTGGAAACTTTGGATTATTGTTTTTGCGTGAGTAAAGAACAATCTTAAAATATCTTTTTCATTATTTTTGTTTTCATTTGGTTATTTTTATCGGTTGTTGAAGGTTTTGTGTTATTATATTTCTGAACTATTTCGTCTAAAATATCAATCCATTTGTACTTTCCACGCAAACTGAATTTTTTCAACATTAAGTTTTTTATAGTTCTGTTCACTTTTCCCACCAAACTTGCTTTCAAATAAGAATAAGTGTTATAATGATTTATGTTAAAATCAACCATTAACTGTTGAAAATCGTTGTTGAAGAATTCTTTTCCCATGTCAGTTTGAAGGTTCCTTGGGAGATTTTCAACGCTCTCCAAAAATTTCCTCATAGCCTGAGTAACTTCTCTTCCTGATTTTGAGTTAATTGGTTCTATCCAAACATTTTAAAAATACATTAATTACTACCAACATGTAACGATATCCTCTATTGAATGTCCAATAAGGTATCATTTCTACTAAATCAGCTTGCCATAAATCACTGAAACTTTTTACTATAACCCTCCGACGTTTGTTATATTTTCTGCTTGGCTTATGAAATTCATTAACAACATCTTTTTTAAAGTTATCTGTCATAAGTAAGTTAAGAATGTTTATTGTTCTATTTATATTGGACAAACATCGACAAATATGTTATCGATTTTTTAGCGTTGTGAAAAGTGATTACATCACCTGATATAATTTAAGTTTCCGTTCCATATGTTATTGCTTTTCCGTTTGTATGAAGAACACCTTCTTTTGTATATTCAACTTTCTCTATATACCCCTCTTTAGATGATAAAACCTACGTATTTTTACCATCTTGAAGTAGTTCATACTGTTTCTTAATCCCATTTTCCGATAAAGGGTAAAACAATGTTATAGTACTATTTTACGTTAATGATATCCACAATATTTAAGATCTCAGAAGATGAAGAAGAAGAAGAAGGAACATTTCCATATTTTAATAATTTATTTTAATCTTTGAAAAGTATGTGTTATTCGAATTTATCAATCGACATTTTAACTTCGTGTTCTATAATCTAATAATTGTTTCTTTTCAATTAATTAGCATTTATACAACTATTTTTGCATCTCGAAGTTCTTCGAATATTGATATAATTTCATTTTGATGGCCCGTATGACCTGCCATTTGCCAAGAAACCAGTAATTTTAATTTTTCACTAGTTCGTTCATATCATCATGATAGATATAATCAACTTTTTTATTTGATAAATTTATCAACGTTCCTTCCTTTGTAGATCTCGTTTTTGTTGTTCTCTGACGTGTTTGAGGTGGTCTTAATCTGCTTAGACTAGATACGCTTAAGATGCTAGATGTAATTGATTTGCTCGGTTATTTAAGTATTTTCTTTTCAATTAAATATCGTTTAATTATTGTTAGATATTTCGGATCGGTGATATTTTCTTCTGTAAGCGTTTGTTCTCTTTAAAATATCCATATAATTTCAAGATAGTTTGATGTATAACCCTTTGGATCTTGCAAAAATGAGCTCATACAATCCGGGAGTGCCTGTGTAGGTTAAATTGTGAATTACAAAATCTATCAAACTATCGCCAATTTTCCTCTTTTCGGTTACAGGATCATGAGTCAGATCGTTATTGTAATCCTCATCTCGTCTACCCTTACTTGCCAAATCAATAAATGTTATTACGAGCGGGTGAAATTCTTTTAGATATTCCTTATAAGCGGGAGTTCTAGTTAATTCAATGTCTTGCGGAAGTTTCTCGTTAGTTGGTTCGGTTATAGTGGACTCGTTTGGACCAGAAGTACGTCCTCTTGCTTGAGATCTCGTTGTGGAACTCAATCTGCGACTCGGGCTGGGTAAAAAAAAACATCATTATTATCACTATCATCATTATCCTGAAATATTTCTTTGTCATGCAAAAATGATGGTATACAGTGGGGAGATATCTTTGATATATGCATGTTTGTCTTCTTCTTGGTTGTTTTTCGATAGGTGAATAGTTAGAATGTTGAGGAGTTGTAAATAACGAAGGTGAAGATACTTCCCGTTTTATTAATGGTTCATATTTGATATTTTAATGAATTCAAGCAAAGGTTGAGTAATTGGATTTAACTCTTTTTCTTGGCGAATTTTTGATCCTGCTATATCTGACTTTAGGGCCTGATATTTTCGCCTTACATCATTACGAGCTTTCACTAGTTCTTTTGCAATTTTCTCGTTCATATTTACAGATATAGTTTAGATCATAAACAAATATTAACTTAATTGAAATGATGGTTATATATATTTTGTAAAATTTAATAAAAATATCAAATACCTATCGATACCGACCAGATTGCAATGTTGCAATCATCAAAATATGTTTTAAATTTGTACCATCCTGTTTAAATATTATTAACAAATTTGTATTATCTCTAATTAATTGTTTAGGAACAGATGAATATGTTTGGCGTAAATAAATACAATCAGTATTCTTATCTCTACCGAAACACAAGTAATCTCTCTGATCAAAACAAACAATGTTATCAAATATGATAAGAGAATTAGATTTATTTTCAATAAATGGTATTATATCTCATTCACGAGATGGTTAAAAATATCCTATTTATTTGAGTGAATTTAATAGATTTTTTAAAAAGTCGTATTTTGACTGATATAATGATTTTGAGTAAATATACATATTTCCAAATCTTAACATATTTTCGGAAGTTAATAGAGCAATATTTACATTAGTTTTCCCACATCCAGATGCCCCTACGACTATTGCTCTATTACATCAACCACCAAAAAAGACACCATGCTTTCTAAAATGTCTTATATCTTGATCATGATTCTTTATCGGTAAAGAAAACTGTTTAAATGGAAAGAGGATCTATAAACTTCATATAATATATAATGGGATATGTTACATCTAGCTCTATTAAAAACTTAATGCTCGAGTTCAAAGGTGGTTCATTAAACAGTCTTATTAATAAACTACCTTTTGAATTACACATTCCAT
>MU189944.1:0-11006 GCA_016904865.1 Pissodes strobi | reverse complement strand
GAGAACGATTGGCAGCACTAGGAATAGCGGGCATTATGAAAACTAAGTCTAAGTTAGGTATGGGGATTCAAAAGAAAGGAAAAGGAATAAAAAAAGGTAAAGGGATACAATTGAAAACACGAAAAAAATCTTCCAACTTCCAAAAGTAATTTATTTCAATCAGCTTTACTAAGGGCGAAAAGGGAGTTGTTGGGAAAGAAATAGAAAATTGTACGAATTGCGGCTGAAGATGCTGTAGCATCTATCAAAGGCGGAAGCGTTAAGGTAAAACAACCTACTGAAAGAAGTATCCCAATTCCAAAATTCGTTGGTTTGTTACCGTTAATTCCATTGTTTGCAGGACTCTCTGCATTAGGAGCACTAAGTGAGGGAGCTGCAGGAATTGCTTCGTCAATAAATGCGGCTAAGAGTGCAAAAAATAAACTTGAACAAAAAAGACATGATAAAGCTATGGAGCAAATGTCAATTGGTAAAGGTCTTTTTTACGACCTTATAAGCAAGGTTGTGGATTATATTTGAAACCCTATGCAATACTGTTAAATATGCTACCTCGCAAACCACTTTCAAATTTTCAGTTAAAAAAATTTTATGAAACTACTAAAAATCCCTAATTTTTGTGAAATATTTATGCGTAATAAACTACCAAGAGTTATAAATAAAGATGAATGTGTTATTATTAATTTGGATGATCAATATGGTCCAGAACCTCATTGGGTAGCTTATATAAAACACAGTAAACACATTATTTATTTTGATAGTTTTGGAGGATGAAGACCACCTGCAGAAATAATATCATACTCCTTTAGCGATGGTAGCAAAAATAACATCTTTTATAATCATGATTCCTATCAATCATATGATTCATCAATTTGTGAGCACCTTTGTGTACAATTTCTTTATATAAACATGTAATTATGAACTATTCTTTATTTTAAAGAGGTCGTGGGAACTGACATGTGAAATGATTACCAATAGCGGCTGCTAGTTATTATATAGGTGATATATACATTTTTACAAGAAATTTTTTATAGAAAATGAATTTCTTCTCACTTCTATGCTAATCATAACACTTAAAAATCTGTAATTGATTCTACTGTAGATATTATATTTAAAGATAACTATTGGAAACATTTTAATTTTAATGCAATTTTCAGACAATCCAGCTGAAATTATAAAAGTTAATTTTATTCCTTATGCATTTTTTTATTCAACTGTTTTCTACCCTTTGTGTATAAGCCTCCCTCTTATTTTGCCTGTTGTCACGATTTTGTGCCACCTGGTACCAGTTCAGTCCTGCCGCTCGTTTCAAATCGTCACTCCATCTCATTTGCGGTCTTCTTGTGCTCCTTCTGTTGCTCCATGGTCTCCATCGAATTAGTTTACCACTCCACTTATCCTGGTCTCTTGTGACGTGTCCTGCCCAGTCCCATTTCTGAGCGGCGGCGCGTTGCACGATATCATGCACTTTTGTTTTTCTCCTGATCCATTCATTTGTTTTACTATCCCTTAATGATATCCCAAGTATTGTCCTCTCAATAGCTCTCCGGTTTACTTTAAGTTTGTCAAGTATAGCTTTCGTGATGGTCCAAGTTTGTGACCCGTAAGTAGTTACTGGTAGGATGCACTGGTTGTATAATTCGGTTTTTAGGTTTAGGGGTATGTCCATATTCAAGATGTCTTTTATTTTGGTATGTGCCGCCCAGGTTCGCCGTATTCTCTCATTTATTTAGAGTTCTTGATTAGCCTTGCCTATAGTTAGTGTTTGTCCTAGGTATTTGTATGCAGTTACTTTCTCGATTCTGTTGTCTCCTAGGGTAATTTCTCGTTCGTCATCTACGTTTGATGTCATGTACTTCGTTTTGTCAAAGTTGATTTCTATGCCTATGCGCTTCGTGGCCCTGTAGATGTCATCGATAAGTGTGGCCAGTTCTTCTTTGCTTTCGGCTATCACTACTATGTCGTCGGCAAAGATTAAGTGGTTGAGTTTCTCCCCATTGATATTAATGCCTCTGTTTTGGAGGTCGATTGTTTTTAGTGCGTCTTCCAGAACTAGTGTGAAGAGCTTGTGTGACATAGAGTCTCCTTGGCGCACTCCTCTGTTAATTGCAACTTTGTCGGATTTTTCGTGTAGCTGGATTTGTAAAGTAGCGTTTGGGTGAATGTTGTTAATTAGGTTTGCGTATCTATGGTCTATTCTGGCGTGTTTCAGGGCTTGCTTTCCACCGTGTCGAAAGCCTTTCTAAAATCAATGAATGCCAGCCATAAATGTATATTGTATTCAACAGCCTTCTCGATTAGTGTTCTAATGCTAAAAAGTTTTTTATATCATCTGGAATGTGAATATTAGTAAGATTTGTAATCCATGTATCTTTAGATTTACTTTTATTATTGATTTAATTTTTTAATTTGTTAACTTTATTAATATTGTTTTTTTTTTAATTTGATCAAATATTCTTGTATATCTAATATGTTCATTATTTATGAACGTAGTCCAAATCTCATTTGTAATAATATTTGAAGTTTCTAAAGACAGATTATTAATAGATGTCAATGTAAAATTTTGATTTCTAAATTTAAAAATTAACAGAGTTTCTGAAATTATTAAGTTGCCTATGATGGAAATTAGTCATTATCTTTTCAAACAACCATTTCCTTAGAATTCTCTTTCTCCTGAAGCGCACAAGCAAGTTGTCCTGTTAATGAAAAATCACCACTGCAGTAATTGGAATATCGGTTTCAACAATTGTAAAAAAATGACTGAAGAAGCGCAGATTTAACCAGAGGTTAATTAACCGGAATTTCTTAACCTCTGGTCAAATAAAAAATTAGTGTCAAACGATAGCTTATGAAAAACAAAAATAGGAAAGTGCAAACCATTTTGCTCTATCTTTAGCCGTTTAGATTTCACAAGTTGTCAAACTTGGTAAATGGTCGATTTTCAACTGTCAATATTTCAAAAACAGTTGGCGCTAGGTATAGAACATTATTCATGAAATAGGTCTAGAATTCTTCGCAAAATCCAAATATGCAATAATATACAGGGTGTTCTATTTAAAATTTTACAGTTGCTTCTGCTTTTTAGTAGAAGCGGCAACACTGCATTGTCGAAAATATTTTAGCAAGGTAGAGCATATACGTTTATGTAAACGGCCAAATTTTCAGAATGATTCGTTAAGTGGTTCTCCAGAAACGTCTAAGGTACCAACGTGAGACACCCTGTATATGTAGATATGTTCTATATTGTTGTGGAGGATTCATGTTTACCTTACAATTTATTGCCTGTAACTCCACCACTGTTTTCAATTTCTTATATGGTAGAGCTTCTGGCTCCAGGGTGTAAACAGCACAAGTGCTAGTTTAGTGACCCCATCGAAAATGAAAAACCTAAAGAAAAGTGGAAAACGGTCGACGTTTCGAGGATCAAATCTGTCCCCGTCGTCAAGAACGAACAAATCTAAAAATGAAAATTGTTAGTAAATGTAAATAACAGTAAAAAGCTATCGCAAAAATTGTCAAGTTTTGAATAGACTTTGACAAGATGACAATAATAATGTCATATCGTATAATTACTGGTTAGTGGTCTATAGGTAAGTGTAATAATGAAGTGATAGTAAGTAAACAATTAATTCGTTTGTAAGATGTTATATATCTACAATTTGGTGTTATGCGTTTAAGAAGAATTCAATGATTTTTGTTAAAAGTTTTAGTTAATTTTTAAATGTCCCTTGTCAACTTCAGTTTTTAGCAAAGGTAAACCATGTGCTGTTAAAACTAACAGAAGTTGAAGTAACACATACATCTTTATTTAATAAAATTAAATCACTTTCTTTAATCTTACGTTTTTTAGATGACGGTTCCTTTGCCAAAATACTTGAAACATTCCATTGTTTTGTGATTGTTATAAAATGCATGTTGACAAATATGTGATTTGTGGAATTGCGTATTTCTAATATAAGTTTGGTGTTCTTTTATACGTTTTGATAATGGTCTACAGGTTTCACCTATATAAAATTTATTGCATTCACATGGTATCTTATAGATAATATTTTTAGTAATTTCATTTTAATTGAGTGGTTTTGTTTTTGTTAGTTTGGATCTAAGAGTGTTTTCTGTTATGAAAATAGTAAGAATGTTAAATTTATTACCTATTCGTTTCATATTGTCTGATAAACCAGGAATATATGGAATAAAAAGGTTCGTAATAGGTCTAGTTTGATTTTGTCTAATATTTGGTTGTTCAAAATCAATAAAGCATTTTTCAATGAAATCAATAGGATGGTTATTATTAATCAAAACATTGGTTTAAAATTCTTTTTCTGAGATGAAATTTCGATTATTACAAATTATTTTCATTCGATCATATAGACTTTTACGACCCCCTTTTTGACCATTATTGGGTGATTTGATTTAAATTTTAAATATGTGTTTGTAGGTGTAGGTTTTCTGTATATTTTTAATTCGAAACTATTCAAGTCTTTTTCTAAATGTCAAGAAATTAAAGTTGTTCATTGATTTCTCTTTCTATAGTGAATTTGATTGTAGGTTCTTTGGTGTTAATATGATTTAGAAAATCGTTAAGAAAATGTTCGTTATATGGATAAATTGAAAAAATGTCATCTATATAACGCCACCCAATTAACGGTATATATTGATAATTTTCAACAAAAGTTTCCATACAAATATTAGTTTATAATGGTGATAAAGGCGAACCCATAGCCATACCATTATTTTGTTGATAGTAATTATTGGTATTGTATTGAAAATATGTAGTTTTTACGCAAAAAGTAAGTAATTCGAGTATGGTGTCAATATTAAGTTTTGTACGTTCACCAAGGTTAGTATCATTTATTAATTTGTTTCTTACAATATTTAAAGTTTTTTCATCAGGTATGTTGGTAAAAAGACTAAAACTAAGTTCGTTAGGATTTAAATTAATTTGTGATGGTTTTTCTAAAAAAATGTTGTGTTTCTTTTCTTATATATGAGCTAGTGTTGTTTGCAAGTGGATTAAAAATATTGAGTAGGTATTTAGCAATGGGGTGTGTTGGTAAATTTATACAGCTGACTATTGGACGTAGAGGAATATTTAGTTTATGTATTTTAGGTACTCCATAAAAATTAGGTGTTTTACTATTGTGTGGTGTCAGTTTGAATCTTTCTATATCATTGAATTGACTTTTGTGTTTTTTTAACATAGTGTACCTATATCTATCGCTCAATACGTTCTATATATATATATATATATACCGGGTGTCAACGAATCAATTAGACAAGTCATAACTTCTAGGATATTAGATTTATCAAAATGAGATTCTGTGTAGGTAAATGGTATAGGAAAAGGACAATTTTCGCATATTTTTCACTTTCCGGTCACTTCCGGTTTCACCGGAAATGGCTTCGGTTTCAAATTTTTAAATGGAACACCCTGTATATTTTTACGTTTTTGGATTTCTGAGACAATTCTAGATTGGAATGTGATATTTTTAAAAGTTTTTACGCCTTCTTGATTTTTTTAGAGCCAGTTTTAATATTGGATCTAGGTGGCCATGGCCGGACGCAAACTAATCTATGGACCTCAGATGATGTTAGAAAATTGCATTTGCAAAGTTTTAGTGATTAGTATGATAGATGGGAATAAAACAAGTTGCCAAAATCACATTTTTATGTCTAACTATTTTTTTTTAAATGGCGACCCTTTTTTGACAAGCACTTTCCGTAAAGAGGATTTTTTGGCGAATCTAACGATACTAATTTATTCACTATCGGATTAAAAATAAGCTCAGAAATTAAATATTACTAAGCAAAATACTGGATAATAATTTATTTATTTTTGTCAAGTGTGCCATGGATAGCCATGATGTATGATATTTTACAGCTGTTGTTATTACTGTTTGCCAAATTAAAGAACCTGGACGGAAAGAATGCGGGCAAAAAATGTCCTCGCATATTTAGATGCTGCCACATTTTTTTCCCAATAATCCTAATTTATTTTTTGTCTAGTTTCCTATAGTGAATTTACATATTTAAATTTCCTACTTGAATACTTAATTTTGTTATTTTCCTTAATACTACTGTCTTCTATTATTTACTATTTTATTTACACAGGGAAATACGGAATACGGAATAAGTATACTATAATATTTATAATGTTTATATTTTATTCGCCTTCAAGCTATTTAAAATACACGACAATAGGCAACAGTGCGACGTTTACTTGATTTTTAGCGGGGAGGCCGTTTCGTGATTGGTCGCAGGATTTATTAACTACACTTTGACCCTAGACCAACACCTAATTTTTTTTGCATATTTTAAAATTTCGGCAGCGACTTGCTTTAGCCATTGGCGTGGAAATTGCCGATGCCGAACTGTGTGGTTATTTATATTATTTGGTTTGTAGGGTCTGGTGATATATAGGTTTTGTCGATTTTGCAAATTCTCTTTTTTCACTAGAAAGGGGGTGTCCTATAGAGTAGTTTAAGCCAAAAAAGTCGGAAGATCCGCTACATTTGAACCGAAAATTTGCCCTCAAAGTTCGAGTTTTGACACAAATTTTCAGCACCACTTCACAAAAGCGCTAGAAATATAGACAAAACACATCTGAAAATCAAATGTCGGGTGAAAATATTAACTAGGATACATTTGCGTCGAACGAGAGACCTCCGTTTTGTTCCGGTCCTAATTTAAAGCGACTCATAGCCAAAGCCCCATTTAACAAAATTAAATTTTACTTGTAAATATCCATCCTCCTTTTTACTGTCAACTGTCACAATAGCCAAAACAAAGATTTTTAAGAAGGCACACTGTTGCCAGACGTTTACTGTAGTTTCGTTAGCAAAATTCATCAGAAAAATGGTGCGCTATAAGCGCAGCTTATTCACTACCAGTTAGTCATCTTGCGGCGGCATCCTTTAATTTGGGAAAGTCAATAACCAAGTTTTGCAAATTTTAGAAGAGGGTCATGACTTAATATTGTTTTAAACGCCTGGGCATCTGAATAAAGTAATCACTTTACGCACTCTCTAAGATTCGTAAAATAGGCTTTTTTAATGTGCAGTGCGTAAAATAAGTTATTTTACGCACTAGTGCGTAAAGTAAATCTGACATATTTTTTGACATTTAGGGCAATGCGTAAAATCATATATTTTACGCACTAGTGTGTAAAATAATTTATTTTACGCACTAGTGCGTAAAGTAATTTAATAATATTTTTGTTTTTCATATATTTTTCGGTAGTAGAAAAAATTTTGTATGCTACTTATGTGTAAAGTACCCTTTTTTTATTCAATTTCAGTTAAATATTTTTATCAATATTCCCATTCATAAAAAAAGGTTCACTTTACACACTTGTTGCATAAATAACTATTTTATCGTCTAAAATCCGTTTAAAAACGATTTTAAAACGCACAATTGTATAAAGATCCGAAATTTCCGAACCTCTCAGGGCGATAGCCGAGGCTTCGGACGAATTTGTCATGCATTTTGAAGCGAAAATTCATTTTAAATTCAACTGTGGAACTGAACCGCTCAGGGCGCAGCGCCCGAAACTCCAACTTTCCGATTTCGATAGAGTTGACTAGCTGGTAGTGAATAAGCTGTGCTATAAGTGTCTCTACTCTTTTTTTTATTTAGGTGAATGATTTTTTTATTGCAGTATCAGATCCTATATTGCTCGACGAGCGGCGTGTGTGCGAAGATGTTGATTGACACGGTTCTTGAATAGTTAGTTTGGGGAACAGATGTCGTGGGAGCATATTCGCATGTAACAGGCAAGATGTCCATTCGGCACTGCCGATCGTTTCTTCATATGTGACGTGCACAATAGCATTTAGTCAGATGTCGTGACTGTTACATAGAATCAACAAATAAGTCTTCAATTATTTTAACGCTTCATGCATGGCCCTCCGCTCGCTTCGCTCGCTACGGGGGCTCAACAAACAGAAACTAACCAAGTGCTAACCAAAACTAACCCAAAATAAAAAAAATAATAAAATAGAAATTTTGGGTTAGTTTTGGTTAGCACCTGGTTAGTTTCTATTTGTTGAGCCACCGTATAGGGAGCGAAGCGAGCGGAGGGCCATGCATGAAGTGTTTAAATAATTGAAGACTTATTTGTTGATTCTATGTAACAGTCACGACATCCGACTAAATGCTATCGTGCACGTCACATATGAAGAAACGTTCGGCATAGTCGAGTGGACATCTTGCTTGTTACATCCGAATATGCGTCCTGGGCGTGAGTTCCACAGTGATGCAGTGCGCCAGACAAAGGAGTTCTTGTAAAGCGATGTTCTAGGTGTTTTCAGTTGTACGACGAACCGGTGCGCTCTTGCCGTCTATCGTGACTGTCTGTCAGGGGTTGTCAGGGGCGGGATAAGGCGGGCCAAATCCTGGGAACATCTGCCGTAAAAGTATCTGTAAAACAGGTATTTCTCGGTCACATGTTTGCGGTGTTTCAGACTATCCAGATTCCGGGTCAACTCCGGGTTACCGACGAGACGCAAAACTCTCTTCTGAACGGAATCCAGTAGCTTTAGGGTGTGCTCTGGCGTGGGACCCCAAATGTGTGAGCAATATTCTAAGCACGGTCTTATTTGCGCTTTGTAAAGCAAGAGCAACTGCTGCGGTGTATATGTTTTTTGTTGCGAAATAGCGTACCAAGCTTCTGGGAGGCTGATTTTGCGACGTTAGCAACGTGGTCATGTCAGGACATATTGCTGTTGACCGAGACGCCCAGTAGTCCGATTGAATGAAGATGAAGAGATGGTCGATCCTGCCATAATGATATCATTGCCCGCCGTATGGTAAACGTGGCTGCTTGAATGATTGTTCAATGTGCATTTGCATTCATTCATCGGAATAAAAGAGACACTCATTCGATTACACTATTCCTTTGTATGTATATATTCGTCAAATATTTCACTTCATACATGGCCCTCCGCTCACTCCGGGAGCGTAACCAAACAAACCTAACCCAAACTAACCCAAGACATTCCCAAATGAGGAAAAACAAACTAAAAAATATTTGCATTTTCGACTGACAAATTTCAATTTTTTTTTTATTTCCGGCATGCCTTGGGTTAGTTTTGTTTGGTTGCGCCCCCGAAGCGAGCGGAGGGTCATGCGTGAAGTGGAATATTATATATACTTAAATAATAAACAACACTGTTATTCCCCATAAGAAAATGTGCAACTTTTGGAAACACTGTGCCAGGCCCCCGGTGTCGGTTACTAAAATTTCATTATTTTCACGTTACAATTTCAATATTTTCACGTTACACCTGGGAAAGTCGTAGTGGAAGCTTGCCCTTCTAGGGCAATTTAGGTTCAAAACGCGGATATTTTTTCGGCTCAAATTGGCGAATCCTCCGATTTCTTTGGCTTAAGCTACTCTATAGGACACCCCTTTTCTAGCGAAAAAAAAAGAAAATTTGCAAAATCGACACAACCTATATATCATCAGACCCTTAATTTGCTGATATCTTTGAAGATTTTTAACCTTTCTTATATTTTTCTTGCATTTGGTGATTATTATACGCGGTTAACTAATTTTTATATATTTCGGATAACTCTCTTAACTGAACTCTCTAAATTAAAATTTTTATTACAAAACAATTCCGAACGTTCTATAAAGAGCGTTTTGGAACATACTCGCTTCAATATTGCCTAACTTTTAATACAAAAATTGAATGCTAGATAATTATTTATATGAATTAGCTACGATAAACCGTTTTTTCCAAATTAAGCTACGTCATCAATGACGTAAATACAAAACATTCGGGAAACGAACTCTACTTATTACTACAACATATTTATGTAATACATAGAACAAATAATATCATCGAATACTATGCTTATTATAAAAATGAGATATTTTTATATGACATATTATTATTTTGTACTATAAGACTCTAATGTAAAAAAAACTGTAATTAATTTTAACGTCTTAAACTAATCAATATTATCAATAATAATATGGTAAGAATAATATCGTGCGCCTATGAGAAGGCAAGATTTTTTACGTGCTAGTCCTCTACCCCCTTCAGTCGTTGTTAAGGTTCACTCGCTTGGCGCACTATAAGTCTTCTTTGGAAAACAAAACATTCATTTAGGTAATGACGGAGCCATACCTCGCTTTATCAGCAGGCGTAAAAGTTTCTAATTTTCGTTGAATTTCAGTTTAATTTTTCGTCAAAATAATGTAAGTCGAACGAAAGTTTAAACTGAAATTCTACGAAAATAAGAAATTTTACGCCTGCTGATAAAGCGAGGTATGGCTCCGTCATTACCTAAATGAATGTTTTGTTTTCCAAAGAAGACTTAATAACAACAGCTGTAAAATATCATACATCATGGCTATCCATGGCACACTTGACAAAAATAAATAAATTATTATCCAGTATTTTGCTTGGTAATATTTAATTTCTGAGCTTATTTTTAATCCGATCGTGAATAAATTAGTATCGTTAGATTCGCCAAAAAATCCTCTTTACGAAAATTGCTTGTCAAAAAAGGGTCGCCATTTAAAAAAAAATAGTTAGACACAAAAATGTTATTTTGCCAACTTGTTTTATTCCCATCTATCATACTAATCACTAAAACTTTGCGAATGCAATTTTCTGACATCATCTGAAGTCCATAGATTAGTTTGCGCCCGACCATGGCCACCTAGATCCAATATTAAAACTGGCTCTAAAAAAATCAAGAAGGCGTAAAAACTTTTAAAAATATCACACTCCGATCTAGAATTGTCTCAGAAATCCAAAAATGTAAAAATATACAGGGTGTTCCATTTAAAAATTTGAAACTGGAGCCATTTCCGGTGAAACCGGAAGTGACCGGAATGTGAAAAATATGCGAAAATTGTCCTTTTCCTATACCATTTACCTACACAAAATCTCATTTTGATAAATCTAATACCCTAGAAGTTATGACTTGTCTAATTGATTCGTTGACACCCGGTATACGCATACTTATATTAATATACCATTAGGATAAGAAGAAAATGT